>JAQFZX010001125.1:0-35563 GCA_034682405.1 Hydroisotoma schaefferi | reverse complement strand
TAATATTGGAAAGAACGTGTTTTTCATGTTATATATTATTGTCCTTTCGAAAATAAACCACTTTGAATTGAATTGAATATAATGGCAATACTATACTTAAGTAAAAGCACATCATTGAACATAAGTACCAGGAAAAGTCAAAGAGGATAAGGATTCATTCAATCGATTCGGAAATAAATAAGGATGTGAATGCCTACATGACACAGAAGATTTGTGATTCCGAAGAGTATCGTAGTAAAAAAGGTTCCACTGCGGTTCAATTCAGCAATGTATAATTCCTGCATGAGGTACGCCTTGAAATTTGCTGCATATGGCAAAGAGCTGAGAAAGAATCTGCAGATAAGAGAAAAATGAAAAGATCTATCGCAGAGTTTTTACTGCAAGCCCACAATATAATTTGTACGCTTCTTATTTCTCAAAAAGTATTTTCCTTGAATAAAAACAGCATCAATCTGTATCAAGGTTTCAAACTCGATAGAGTTCTCAGTTCTGAATACGATTGATCTCGGTTTTTGTTAGTGTTTTAAGAACTTTATTATGTAAGTCCTAAACTTAATGACAACACGGTCTGTCCATTGAGGTTCATTATTATGGTACTTTGTGCAATAATTTAGATTTTGAAATCTCCTGTCCGCCGTACACATTTATTCCTACGGGCTAGCCAACCTTCCCCTAATGTCGCCTAATTTCAGCAAGGTGGGCAAAAGCAGGGAGAAATCCATTAACCAAGATAATGTCTAAAATGGCTTAAGTAGGACTTTCTCCTTCTTCGTTCAACATTAAGCAGAATACCAAAAACTTTCTCCATCGCTTTGGTAAACCATACCATGCCTTTTAATGACCTTAATGCTCGTAATCCATTAATATAATTGGAAGTTTTACTAAGTCTTAGCAATGCAAATTGTCCGGAAGAAGAAATTTCCTTCTATATATAATTTACAGAACGTACACCCCTATCCGTTCTTGCACGCCTATTGCTCAAAGAGTTTCACAGTGAATACACATAAAGGTAAAACTGGAAGCTCAAAAGAAGTTTTTACCCTTTATCTTGGTAATTAGACTTGGTTATTGTTTTATACTGAAAAATGTCAGAAACTGATTTTAAAATCAAGTAGGCTAAGTGTTAACGCACACAAAAAAATTGGCAAAGTTAACTGATATGAGTCTAAATTTTGTACTTTTATCTGATAAGTTAGTACGGCTATTATTTCTCCTTTGTTTTATCCACATTTACCAATGCATTATACCTATCTTTGCACTCTAGTAGCATTTGTGAATAACGGAAACTTTAATCGACTTATCTGATAAAGTAGCGGAAACTAATAAGTTTTTGCTATGGAAGTAAATTAAATACAGGAAGTTAAAATTAACAAGGTGATCGGTTCACGGCCCGCGGTACATCACAATGTCTAGTGGATGCTGCTTTTTAGATAGTAGATCTGGTAATTCTTGGATACTTTTAAAGAAAACTAGCAGACCTATGTTACTTGTGACGTCGCGTTCGCTCCGGGGTTTAAATTAAAGCAAGAAGAAGTTTTAAACTCTGAAATGTGTGTGTTTTTGGTTGTTAGAAACTGTAGAACTGCGTGTGGAGTTGGGCGTGGAGCTAACGTGGTAATAAAATTTCCGCAGGAGCCGTCTACCTTGTCCCCTTGAAATAAATAAGACTCCTAAGTGAATCCTCCTTCCTACTCAGCAAAATCTCGAACAACAACTGGGACTTACTTTCACTACATTACTGCATCTTGCAAAACTTTCTCCTTTGTTGTGGAGGAAGGCGATAGGTTTGGGGACAATTTTACCAGGACAATTTGTCATTAGATCTCTAGTGGTGATAAATTGCAGAGCATGTATTGTAATCAGTTTAGAAGACGGCAAAATAAATGTAGTATTTTTGAACTACGTTGCGTAGAATAGTGCTCAAATTGAAGCTTATCTACTCAGTAGACGAATTCGTCATTTCAAAGAACTTCGTTACTATTTATAGCTCATATACTTCGGTTTTTAATTATATTTTTGTCAAAACTTCTTGAACAAATTGGATCTGTTGATCAATACTGCATAGGCTTAGTATAGCTGTTGAGATCATTACTTAAAAGCAATGCGAATGATAAGTTTATTTACCGTTGAGATAAATTCAAAGAAAGTATTTGGAAAAAGCAAGCGTTTCTATGAATAACCAGGGTTAAGTTGTTCGAGTAAGAACTGCGTCACTTCTATTTTCTATAAAGGTTTACCTACCAGCAGACGAGAGAGAATAGGGACAATCAGCTCCCAAGAAATGGGAACTTGGGTGGCAAAAACTCCAGGAACAATCTGTAAAACATACCTGCTGAGTCTTCAGGGGAAACTATTAAAACTTCTGGGCTTGTCCTCGACTTTCACCACGAAATCTCCTTATAAAGGCAGAATAAAGGAAATCTTGGGTTAAAATGTGTATTAAAGAATTTGTGGTTGAGGAACTCTTTTTCAAATCAATCCTTTCTTTGGCAATCCCACGAGATTGTAATAATGGCAAGGCTTGATTTATAAATCGAAAGCAAAAGAAAATCATGTTAAATAAAGAGTTTGGATACATTCTTGATTTTCGTAAGTAATTAATGAACAGTGTACATTCCAAATGTTCGCTGTATCCACTATAAAGACCAAGTAGAACTATCTTCATTTCGTCCGGCTTAACAAATTTACTACGTATAGTCAGGATGTAAGTGGATTATGTATAACACGTAGAAGTTCATTTGCAATTTGTGATTAAATATCAAACAGGGTTCAGGTATAGACGTTTGTTTGAATATGAGTATCCGCTTTGTATAAAATAGAGAGAAGGGGGGCGTAAATATGCAGGAAATAAATGCAGAGCTTTGAAGATCAAAATCATTTCTTAAGTACCAACTAAAAGATCGAGCCCCATCCGCTAGTCTCTCAAAATTTTAATCATAAAAGCAGAGGTATAATCCTTGAGCCAATTAAGAGCCATTTTGAACCGAATAACTTAGCAGTAAGAATTAATTCAATCATTTCTGTAAACTTCCTTAAACAGCAAAATGCAATCATTATTATTATTACTCAGGACACTAATATCTATTTTATTTCAGCTTATGGGTTCATATAAAATAAAGTATCAGTATAACCAAAAGCTAAAGTATAATGCCAGTTGCTATAAGACGAACTGCTCTTCTAACGTCTTGCTGTTAGCATATGATACACCTCCATAAGTACCATTTGTATTGAGAATTGAGACTGACTTTATCTTTATTAAATCTCTTTAAGTACAGTTTCTCAAGCTATGTCCAATTTACATTGAGGGTTTCATCTTAAACAACTTTAGTCAGCCGTTTTACTTCCGGCAGAAGTTCAACTTTAGAGCAAAAGCAAGACAACTACAATGGCTTTAGAAACATTTCATTTCAAGAGACAACCTCATAGTAATGTCTGAGTGAACTATCTACTGCCACACAGTAACAGAGTTAACGAGGTAAATATGGTCCCTCCACGACTTGAATTGTTTTCAAATATTGATTAGGACATTTATATGAATGTTAATTGCCGTATGGATTATACTCAATAACATCGTTAGTTCTATTGGTTGCTGAAGTTAATGGTAGTAAAGCTGTAACTGTGCGATACCCAAGAAATAGTCTTTTTTAAATATAACAATAAACAGTTGCCAAACAATATCCCCCCCTGATTGTACAGACCGACTGAAACCAAAATATTGATGTTAATGTCACTGACAATAGAGACGAGCAGAATCCTGAATGAATTTAATTGGGCAACTTTGATACGCTTTTATAGTATTTCTAACATACTTCATGCAACTATTTTTGCTCTAGTTGTATTTTTACTCAAAAATACAAATATACTAATTAGCAGAGTGGACAGACAAGATTGCAAACTATGTAGGGTAGAAGAAACCTGTTTCCGTACTCTACATAGTAAGAACAATCTACTCCTTGGGAATTGTAAGGAAAAATGTATTGGAGTATTGCACATTGCTGATTAAAACCCCAAAAAAGCGTATATCATTGTACCAATTTCATTGTACCCTTTTAGCAGATCTCTGCTTGAAGAGTCCCCATCCCGCTTTCCCTATACTGAAATATGGAATACACTAGAGAGAAGAAAAGCTAATACTTTGGAGCAATTGGACAAAATGCAATGGCCTTTGGTTGACAATGACAAATTTGCAATCTTTTCACTGTCATCATCATCCCAGGACACATGTCACTTTGTAGTAGAAATAGAAATAAGAAACTAAACTCGAACAAATTTGAGCCTCTAACCGTGTTCCGCTACGTTTCTCAAACATTATTTCGTTTCATCCATCGTCCATCCAGTAAGAAAAGATTGTTATGCATGCTTGGATGGATAGATGATTGGTGACTTTTCTGCAAACTTTTCTGTATAAAAGTTTAAGGAGTAAAATGTTAAGAAGAAAAAATTTTCCATTTTGACTAAGCAAGTTTTGTTGCACAGTTGGTTAAGAAGCTAAACCTCATTTCTTACATTCCATTTTAAGATAAGAGGGAATAATAGCACATCTTGCTAACAAGTTTTATCTATAGAGAGAAAACTAAAAGGAAGTTGTGATAAAAAATCCTTTCTTTCTATTGCCATGATCTCATCTTATTAGCTGTCTTTTGAAGCAACTTTTCACATACTAAAGTTCTGCATGGAAAGAGTTAGAAGAGGAAAATTTACTAACTTCAAATGTAGTTTTAGTTTTGTGGGATAAAAAGTTGAGAAAGTAAGACTCCAGAGGACAATAGAACCTTATGACGGTGCAGTATGCTTGGAATGAGATAAAGAAAATGATAGTGATAGTAAAAGTAATAAAAAGATGGTTGAACCGCTTTATAACCTTTATGCATATACAATGCAATCATATCCACAATGATTATGTTTAAATTTGCATTCTAGATTAAACATAAAATTGCAAGGCTGGCTTATAACTGTATGAAATAAATGCAACATTTATTACTTTTGATCAATTTGGAGTGGTGCATCATTTTGGAAATACATTCGACTTTTTTGCGTACTAGGTTTCCCTGTATTTTTATCTGAATTACATATTAAATAAAATATAAAGTTACAAAAGTAAAAAAGTAAGTAAGAAAAAAGGAGTTTGCATCAGGATTTATAAAAGATGATGTCTAACAAACGTACTCAATTAAAATTGGTTAAAATTCATTTTAAGTCCAGTTATTAGTCGAGTTTTCATAAACCTTGAAACTACATATACAGCCTCTTTATTCTCAAACCATTTCTCGGAATGCTTTCTCTCAAATTTGACATACCTATACAAACTTCAAATTCAAACTAATAGCAAGAGAAGGAGGCATGATATGCATTGAAGCACAGCAGTTGGCCATTCCTTCTGTCATAGTTGCAGGAGATTAATAGCCAATAAAGGCAAGTCTATGTACCTTCTCTTCAAGAAGCCTACAACTAAACAACCTAAAGTCGAAGCTACATGACTGTTCAATTCACGGTTTATCTGTTGTATTCTACTTCTCATGCAGAAATATATTTATCTCCCCCTTCAATTATACCTAAAGAAAATAAACCTAATCCTCTAGCTCTTTTATCAGCGAAGCCAAGTAGAAATAGCAGCAGAAAAGATCCAATCAAATGAAAGCATAGGAAAGTAAATTATTTGATTAAACCTCTACTGAAAGAACACACCACCTTCACTGATTAGTTCTACCGCATACACGGCAATCAGCAGTAGTAACAGATGGTTTGAACTATCTCCTTTTAGTTACCACTTGTATGATGCCAAAATACATAGTCGTACTTACAGTAGATAAAAACTTCAGCAACTTTTCCCTCATTTCTACCTAATTCATATTAAGCAATAAGAGCGGAAGTGCTTTGAGGTGAAACTTTTTTGTGTTGTTTATATCATTATATAGAAATTCCTACAAAATATTTTTAGCTGTCAAGAAAAAGATAAAAAAAATTCTTTATAAGTTCATCACAATAATCTTTATAATGTCTTATGAGTAGGAAAGCAAAGGAAAATTATATAGGGTGAGTTACATATCTGCCTTGAACATTTTCCGGCCTGTTCCCTTCCGGAATAGGAAAAAAGTTCATAATCGACTTTCTTGTTGAATAGAGTCCCTTAAACAACCTAGAACTGTAACTGGAAGTGAAATCGGTGGCTGGAACGATGAAGCAATGGAATTCATCTCATCTATCCGCCTATATTCTCATCGAAGCTGATCCCTATCACTTTCTAAAGGTACCTAGGTATCTTCCTGTAAGGTTTCTCTCTTTATTTTTGGGCAGAGACAGCAAGCAAGAAGTTCGCTTGTAGATAAGTTATAATAATTTTATTATTATGTATCGATTGAAGAGCAGTCCAAATCGAAATACCTTTCACTTTTGTACTCTGCCTGCTGTTAGAGCCGGAAAATATTTGAAACACTGTTGGTAAAAGTTAGTTGGTTCACTCCGGTAGTCGAGTCAATAATATACATCATAACATAATTTACTCAACCACACAGAGTGGAAAAAATGTGTAACTTCCAACTAGAGCTTCGTTTCGTTCCTGCACGCCAACTTTATGCATGTTTAATATTAAAGAGAGTTTGGATCGGATCTGATGGATGTTTCCATCATCATTCATCGCATCATATACATTTTTCGGTGCATCAGTTCAGGTATTATTTTGCGAGCGGGGCACTTTTCTGTGGTATCTTTTATACAACGTTACCGTTCACTTTTCTGTAGATGGTTAATCCTTTTAAAGAAGTGAAAGTGGCTAGGTATACTTATGTATAGCATGGATCTTTCCCATCCATCTGTACAATAAAGTGAATGTATAAGAGTAGTAATAGTACCGTAAATTGAGCAATAAACGCCAAAGGTGAAATCTCTTTAGTTTTATTTCGCTTCTAAAAAAGAATTTGCTTTATAGATGTAAAGAGTGAAGTGGTTTAGAAAACCGAATTTACTGCTGCACATTAGAAAGGAGGAATGAAAATGTTTCAAATGGATTTGGAGTTTTATTACACGTTTTACCGTCGTGTTGTGGTTTCACCTTTTATGATGGGAGTAAATGGAACTTTTAGTTGTTGGTTTTACAGATCTAGATCAGTAATTTAGGTAGAGGTAGAAGGTTCAGAGAACGTCCTGAAGTTTGAATTCAACCCTGTCTAATACAAATTCATCCGGGTCAAAGCTGGGATTTAAAATGGTTTTTCTTTTCAAACGCTGGTTGAATGCTTAAATATCCTTGCGGACAGACTTTTGGAATGCTCATAGTTCATCATATGTGATTTCCGAATATTTTAGCGAAATTCTAGTGAAGAATTTGGAATATAAATACAGGATTATTGGTTTTCGCCTACCTGGTAGATTTTTATATTATTATGCATACAGCATTAACCATCTATAAAATCCCATTAACTTCTTCAATTCAGTGCATATTTTAAAATGGGAAATAAATTATTCGGTAAGAAATTCCATTATATATTTCTCGATACAGCAGATTTCTCCTTCTCTGGAAGACTTGCAGTGCAAGTGGGCTAACCTTACGTGTTGTAGACTGTTTGGTAGCTCAGATTATTTTTTCTTACATGCTACGAGGACCATGAATCGTAGATATTTCGACCGGATGCTTAGCTCTGGGAGTACTCAACTAAAAGCATTACTCAAAGGGATCTGAAAGAATCTGGATGAAATATTTCTGGAAGCAAACTTAAAATTTTTAAAATAACATCATATCGTACTGCAGCTTTTGCGTGTAGCAAGAAGAATCATTTGGTAAGGATTATATGTACTTTGTGCTGGCTACTCTCTAAAGGCATAGGTACATACTTCAAGTCCATCGATGATGGTAGTTGGTAGTCCAGTCTTCCTTCCGGAATCCCTTGGCTTTGGTCAGATTTCTTTTCCTGATTTTATACCCTTCCGGGCGAAGTTCTAGATTTGAAACCCGGGGTTGAATGATTGAGGGCTTTTGATAAGCCTTTTTCCTCTCTTCACTTTGCGCCAGCTAAACCCTTCTGCTCACTGCTTATTTATCTACGTGAAGCGGACTCATACGTTTGTGATAATAATGTCATGATTATGTGTACATGATATGAACTCTTTTGAATCCAGTAAATAATATATAAGTATAAAAACATTCATCCTTTCCTTGAGTTCACTTAAGAAATGAATAGGAAATTAGAATTATTGCTGACTGGACAGACAGTTGGTGGTAGGGACGTCTTAATATTTTGTGTGATAATATCAGCCATATTACTGAATGTTGCATATCTTTGGAATGAAAAAGAGTTTGTAAGATGCTCTAAATGCAAGCTTAGACAATTTCATTAATATTTCTGACAATTTTGAAGCTTTTTTTTTAAAAAAAAGGTAACTGATTCTCAATTTCGACGATTTCCACACTAACGTCAGGTTGCCAACATTTCTACATACCAGCTTAACGGCACTAATAAATATAATTTTATAAAAATAATACTAAAAAGTGGACTTTGCTTGGGTTCTATTGGATTTACATATCTCGTTATCTCGTTTTAATATAAATATGCATCAAATTTGCTGTTATTCCGTTAATGAATTTTGTTTGAGATACTTGTACCATACATATTTACAGTCAAACTTTGTCATACTCCTCTCTTAGACAATGCGTTTCATCGTATCCTCACATGATGCAGTTGCTGAGTACATTATGTATAAGTTATGCAACAAAGCAAGAGTAGGTGGGTTTTGATTTTACCCATGTGTCGTGTCACCATCACTTGAATTTATTACAGACCCGACAAGAGAAAACTTTTCAACCGCAAAACGTCCACCGTCCCCATCCGTCGAGTATCTGACAATCTGTATTGCCCAAGTTAGTCACTCAGTACATCGTTGCAAAATAAAAGTCTATCAGTATTCGGAGTAAATTTTCAAAAACACCATTGTTATTTTTATTTGAGTCAAAGTATATCAACGAACATCGAAATGTCTAACTAAACCAAAACCTCCTCCAAGCAGCTATGTGAGCCCAGTAAATTGCTGTTTCTGCGCATTAAAAATCTGATAAGAGCGAAAGAAAGGATTTATTATGTGGGGGCTAAGCCCTCACACCCCTTACTTTCCACCTTTTACAAAAAAAATGAAGAATGTTTCCCAATTAAATGACCGTATTGAGTACCCCCAAGGGTCTGTAATTATCAGATTTGGTAAAAATTATTAGGTTTAGTGATTTTAAATCAAAAGTAGACAAACTTTTTTTGCATTTTAAGAGCAGATCGGGTATTTTTGACCCCCACCGGTCTCTTAGTGGTCGAATTCGTAAAAAAATATTGTATTTTTCGGGATTTTCCATCAAAAGTAGAGGAACATTTTTTTTCACTTTAAAGACCCCATCAGGTATTTTTTTACTCCCACGCACGGGTCTTTAGATGGCCAAATTTGTAAAAAATATTGTATTTTTTGGGATTTTAAATCAAAAGTAGAGGAAACTTTTTTCACAAAAAAGACCCCATGGGGTATTTTTTTTACTCCCACGGGCCTTTAAATGGCCGGATTCGTAAAAAATATTGTAATTTTTGTGATTTTCAATCAAAAGTACAGAATTTTTTTTACAGACCATAGGGGGTTTTGGGACCCCCATGGGTCATTACGTTGACCAAACGACTTAGTTACGGTTGTCATCATCACTGTGCAAAATTTCAGACAGATCGGTCGGGACGACAGACGGATTACGTCGCTACATAAGCCCAATTGACTGGGCTAAAACCATACGCTAGTAAAGCCAAGAGTGAAGGTAAATCCTTCCATGCATGTATGTTTCAGCTCAACTAAACCGGACACCATTAGCCGCAAAATATTGGCTTCTAGCTTCAAGGTACGAGGACATGTATGGAAGGAGAGTGGTTTAATATTACCTTATTTCCATTCTCAGGTCTACATATCTAGTCTTAGTGATGTAAAGTCTCGCTTGTCTGTAGGAATACATGATTAGTACATGATCTTATCATCATCTCTTCCTCAGGGGGGAATCCTATCGCCTACACCGGAGAAAATGGAATCTGTTTTGTGGTGGTTGCTTGCTTAGTTCCATCACATCGCACGGTGATTTTACTCTAGTAGTAGAGAAAAACTCTTTCCGAACTTACCATAACTTCAGCCAACATCGTCGTGGAACCAAGTTACCTTAGAAGTAGTGAACGGGGTTGGGACCAACTCTCTCCAGTTGTGTTGGAGAAAGCTCAACGGATGGACACAAGTAGGAGCGATCCAATAACGCTAACTATCAATCTCAACTTATCACGTAGCTTTTAACGGAACGGAGTGGGTTGTTCTGATTGTAAAACCACATAGCAATTTAGAACTTACTTCATCTTAATAAGCTCCCTCAAGCTATTTACCACTTTGCTTTGTTGTGGAGTTCTCTGTAATGACTAGTAAACTAGGATGTGGCTGTCTACTCCTCCGTTTAAGTTACCTTGTTCCAGCAGAAAGTCTGACGGATCTTAGATCGAGATATAAATTATCTTCTACTCACATCATATTAATCTTCGTTCACTTGGACTGAGTTCTTTGGGGGCATTAACTGGAAAAGGGCTCATATCATCCACCATTCTATGCTTGCCTAACTTACTCCTTAATTTTAGTTTGATCTGTTTCTTGTTTATGTAAGAACGTTCACTTAGCTCTCAGAAAGATCCGGCTTGATTTCTGTGACGAAAATCTGTGAAACCAGGCTGAAGTGAATACTGAATAAGTTGTAACTTCAACTTTAAAAACTTTGTATGGGGCTATTGTTTAAGACGGTAAGATATAATGGGGACTACGTGACGACATTTTGAAAGTGGGTGTGGGTGTTGTCAAAGTGAAAACCTGTGGGGTGGATTATACTGAGGTAAATATTCAATTTCTTCCTATTCATTCCCATTTTATGTGCTCTCATGAAATCTTAATAGTTGTAAGTAAAAGGGCCCGGCCCTAATGGATACATTACAGATTAGCCTTTGCTGGTACAAGCAATATCCATGTTCTGAGTAGTTTCGATTTCAATTTATTGTTCTTGCAATAATCGTTGTACTGACGAGTTCTTTAGCTTTAAAAGGGAAATAGGCGATGAAGACTTGACGGGAAGACGTAGAAAAATACGTGGGGGTGGAGGAGTCTTGCTTTTTGGTTGTTAAGTGGTCTGTTAGATAGTAGATCTACTGGTAAGAAAGGTAGGGTCAAAAGGTATGAGTTTATTGAGATGGCCAAAATAAGAAAAGTAAATATAGGATTTATAGGAACGACGCAAAAGGTTTTTATTATTTAATTTTCCTTCCGGCTTCACGTGTTTTAACGAAAGGACGTTGGGAATTTTGGCGTTTTTGTACCCAGAAAAAAACTTTATTCTTTTACGAAATGTAGTAAAATGTTTACGACACGCGCAAACCTCGGATTCCATTGCCATTACTACAATTCCTGGGGAAGTCTTCACAACTAACTGTCCGTGACCTATACCTTGAGGTTGAAAACTTTCTTTGCCTGTTTCTTTATCTGTTCTATCTTTCGGAAATACGGGTTCCTACACTAAATTTAAAATCAATTTCCGATTTCATCCCCCTAGGGTTTTATTTTTCTTCAAACGCTGATTAGTAGATTAGTAGGAATTATAGCAGGGTGGGAAGCTATTCTGTGGATTAATTTTGGACCCGAATTATTTGGCAGTGGTCTGCTGTATTTGTTGTTTTAAATTTCTAAATTTGAATTTAAAATCCATGACTGGAAATGGGTTTTAACTATGGACAATCAACCCATTCATGTAAAAAATTAAATCAAATTTAGAATGAAACTTTTCTAGATTATACCCGTCTTTTTTATACCCTAGCTACTCTTCTCTCAGCTCAGGTGAGGTTTGTCAGGTTTAGGTTATTCCATGATGAGGCCTCTCTTTGCAACTTGGTATCTTTTCATTGATAAGGATACTGCTCAATTTCAGTATACTTTATGGAAAAGATGAATGAGTCTGCAATACGAAAATGTCTAAAAAAACGTCGAAAGCTCTTCTGCCGAAATGCAGCCAGTTTCTTTCTTCCAGTAGAGGCCGTTTAAAAGTGAAGTACAGTTTGGGTTTGGTTATCAAAGTAAAGCTATATGGGTCTCTGAAACAAGGATGTATTTTTAGGCAGTAGTTTAAATGCCTTCATAACTCATACTCCTGAGAAGAACTGGATGAACAATACCATTTCTTTGCAGCAATAATCTTGAGTAAAATTGATGTCATTCTGTGATATACTTGGTCCTTCGTTCCATCTTCGTCTTTCCTCCCGTGATCGTCATATTGCCTTATCTTTCGTCTTCTTTCTACGTCTAGTCATCTTGCTGCTTGAGGTAAGAGAAACTTAGAGGAATCTCTTCGCTGAACGAGATGGAGTAGTGAGTGGGACCCAGGGGCTTTTGACACTTGGCATATTATTGTGCAACTGATCTTCTCAACTTCCCTTTTGTCGCTTTAACTTAGCTTTAATTGAGAAACTTTTGCAACAGAGGACTTTTGCAGGATTTTATCATCAACTTTTCTCATCCATAAATCCACTTTGGGATGAGATTCCTTCTCCACTCAGACTCAGTCTTTTTGAATAGAAGAGAAGGTTATCGACAAATTCAGTATGACTCGTCGTCGGTCCGTTCAGTTAGTATTTTCTTGGAATTGGTTGCTAAAGTATTGATAAAGTTTGCGAATCGTTTCCCTTGTCTACTCTGGTTTGGCCTCATTGTTCTTGTCCGGTCTGGCTGTCTGTTTTAGTTAGCTATTCCCTCGGGGTTTAAGTAACCTAACTTTTGACGTAGGACGTTGTTTGTTTACCTTGTAATTGTAAACAACCAACAGCGATAACAGAAACCACTTTTTTAAGTGGTATTTTAATGCATCGGAAAATTGGAGCTGTCAGTGTTTTTTCTTGTTCAACATTATTAATATACCAAATTATTAATAAGCAAGCTATTTACAAACCTTGAAGAAATTTACGACAGCATTAATAATTTATCAAGAAGACTTCTTTTTTTACCGTCATATCGTTTCCTTATATGAGATTTACATGCACAAGAAGTGAAGCAACTAAAGGCCTATTTCTTAGCCAAAAGAGAAATAGTTTTTTTGCATTTATTTCGGTTTGGATAATCCTGCTGAAGTGAAATAAAAACACAAAGCTTCCAACTTTAAGAAGCATGCAGCGTTGAAGCGTGTATGTTAAGCTCTAAACTTTCTATGTAGCTGTATAAAGCAAGTTTTAATTTTTTCATGTAAAAAACTTGTTTATGTGCATATTGTTGCAAGATAGTCATGAGCTGGAGAGAGTGAAAGTAGTCACAAATAGTATGCTATAATGGTTTTTGTAGTAGGTCGTAGTATTTCACCAAAATTCTACTAAGAGTATCCATTACTTTCTCCCTTCCTTGTCCCATCTTGCCACAATTTATTGCCCTTCGTGCATCCATACATTGTCCGTCCGCTCGGGCTTACTCCCGTTTATTTGCATACTTACACAAACACAAGTCAACATCGTTTTTTCATGTAAAACTACCAACCATATTAATTCTGTATATTTTAATTCCTTAACATTTCCTATTTTGTAGCCTAAAAAAGTTGTTATCGCTTCTAGCAAGTATACATCAGATGATGTTAAATTTCACTGCATGGGTTTTCGGGAAAACTGATGAGGTTTAAAATGTCTACTGGTTTTTTGCCTAAATCCAATGACTAGACATGGCTTATTGTCTTTAGGATACAGAATGCAATTTGCCACAAATACTACTAACTAATGCTAACATTTCTGAAATGCATCTTTCTTCGTACATAGAAATAGAGGGTTGTTTTTATAAGAAAATGTAAGAACAGGAGCAGGAAAAATAACAGCAAATGGAATGTTGAATGAAACAGTTTAATCGTCCTGAGGTATGCTCAGCACGTAGGTATACATTTATGCACGTAAAACATACAGCTTCTGTCCTCGTATAACGATTGAAAATAACTTGCATTGCATTATTTGGAATGTTTACACGAAGAAAAGTCTTGGAAGTGTTTTTGACTTTATGGAATATAATGGTAAAGGCACGCTAAAAGGGATTTCCCTTTTCTGGTGAAAGAAAGCATTATAAATAAATCCTCTCTCTTTGCGGTTCTGGTAGGTTGGTCGGCTGCTTTTCCATAAGAGATATATAATGCTTGATCTTATAGTAAACAATCCAAGCTTCCAAGTCAGAACGGTCTAGATTCAACAAACTCCAAGTCAGGGAGAGTACAAGGAGTGGTGGAGGTCCAACTAAAATGTGTCCAAGATTCATACATTTTGTGTTCCTTAGCCGGAAGAAAATGATAAGGAATAGGACGAGGACAAATACATTTTTTATCTGTAGAAGAAGTACAAACGTTTCAGCTTAGCTTGAATGCCAATTATTCTGAATTTTTTATGGATAGTGGTTCACAACGCGTACTCTGGGGTAGGGGTGCCCGCTCTATATGAAGACGTTAGATCAGAAAGAAAATAGTATATGATTCTTAAGTTATGTACAACGGTGCAGTAAAAGTCACTGGAGATTTGTTGTAGTGCCAGAAATAACAGTTAGGGTAGTGAGACAAATCCATTTTAAAGGACTTAAGGACAAAGGGAATGAGGGGACTTTGATCGTTAAAAGATTTCATTTTCCAAACTGCTTTACTCTAGTGTCATTACAAGTGCAGTATTTTTCTAGAGTTATAAGAACGGGTGACAGAACATTGTATGGCAATAGCGATAGCATATTTTTAAGAAACAGGTCGATTGTTTCATGCTTTATACATTTCTGATTACTCTTTTTCGTGTAAAGGGTACAAAAAGTGTGACATGTTGTTGGGAAAGGCTGAAATTATGCTGTAGGCATTTTGTTCATTTGCAAGGTGATAGAGATGCATCAAATACTGTACAAGATTGAATTTTTGGGAAAGTGTACATACTTCATACCGAGGTCACTCGTTGGAGTAGACTGGAAATCTACTTAAAATAGGCCAAAAGTCTTTTGTTTAGTTTCTTTCATTTTTCTTATGCTGGGCAGCCATGCTCTTATGTATGCGAATATGCCTCAAAGAGTAAAGTAAACGATACCAGTTGACAGGCCAGTTGACTGGAGCTGGAATGAGAAGAAGTGTGAGGATGTTTGTTTATGTTTACTTGTAGATGTAAAAGGGGATTCTTCTCGCGGATTTTTGTTATTTTAAGGTAGAAGGGTTTCGGTAGTCAGAAAATAAAAGTGAAAGTGACTGCTGCTTTTCCCACTTCCAAGTAAAAGTCAATGGTGCTAATGTGTCAGTGACATGTGTGTATGTGTATGTGCTTGTCCCTTGACGGACACTTTACAAAATGTTCTGCACACACACAAATGACAGATACATTTATTTATACAGGATTTATTTCGCTATTTGATACCAGACAACACTCTAGGTGCTTAAGTAAGCTTAAGCTTTGTCGACGGCGTAGTTTCATTTTTGAGAAAAAGAATCTTCAAGAAGGTAGAGACGAAACAACGAAAGATGGTTGTTATGCAGGTGCTTTCCTTTGAAAGAAAACATTTTATTTATAGCAAAATGGGAAGTACTTTGATTTTAAAATGTCGCGTAGACGTAAAATAAAATTATCAGCATAGTTGTACTAATGTTTACTCAATAACGAATGGGATTAATAACGAGTATCCTCCTTTTGTTGTGTATTTGGTTTTCCAGATATCCAAAAAAGATGAAGAAGGCTGGGCGATTACATTAAATCTACAGAAACCCATTCTGTGAGGAAACAGGGATTAGCCTTTGTCAGGAACCTGCATATTCTACCATTTCATAGGCTGTACAACAAACAAGAAAATGTGGAGATCAGGAGAAAAATAACGACATTTGGTTTAGGGGTGAAGGAAGTATACGCCATCGGGGGTACTTTCCTTTGGAATTTTATCTTCTGAAAGGACCAAATCAATATTTTTTTTAGCTTTCACGACATTTGCGTACAAATTGTATATGCATTTTATATATATATAAAATACAGACTAAAATTAGAATAGGGCCGCATTTTGGTATGCTTTGTTGAAACATTCACCGTATGTAAACGGCTAAACTATGTTTATATTACTTTTTACAACGCTTCTTTAATATGTAAACCTTACTAACGAATCCTTGCAATCATAATGGAAACATAAAGAAAAGTTTCATAAATTAGCCCTAATCGTATACTAGCTACCCACTGTATATTGCACACAGTGACAGCAAAGTATCAAAAGTAGCTGAACTATACATTCCATCTTCTTTGAATGCATAATAGTCCTTTACACAGAAATCACAACCGAAGAAAGTGATGACTTAACCGTTTTTTGTTTGATTTTTGGGCCTAAATGGCGAGTATAAAAAGATATCCTTAGAAAAGATAAAGATGATATTTCAGTAAAAGGATGAGGGAACTGAGGATAAAGTTATTTAACGAGAATAAGAATTCCTCCCTCAGAGAAAGGAATGGGAGTGAAATTGAGCAAGTGAAGTGTGTGACAAGGGATGGTTAAAAAGTTGAAATGCCTATGCTCACTGATACGCTCTTGTGGTCTAGCATCAAGTGATGAAATGATAATGATGGAGTAATGTTACTAGTGTGTTCTTCCTGGTTCTTATTGTGAAATGCAACGTCTACAATACCATTATAATGGTACCACTTACTAGGGATTCAAGTTGTTCTTGTTATTATTTGAAGAAATGCTAGTTTTTGTGGAGTCGTTTTTGTAAGAACTGGTCTCAGTTTGCTGGTGATGGTGATTCGTTAAAAAAAGTTTAGTTTCGGTGAGTTGACCACTTGAGTTGGAATTGGATTCTTGTCCTAGTCCGGTTGAAGTGGGGTCTTCTTCTCTACGCGTCCTGGACAGAGTGATGGGCAGATCTGGTGACAATGGCCATGTACTATTATGCCAGGAAGTTGCAGAAGAGTGCTCGAAAATCGAAGGTATGTGTGAACAAAACTCTAAGTCTGTATCGCTTTTGTAAGTTATATTATCTTACAGTAAAACATCTATCGGTTGAGACGTGACATTTTCTTATTGTAGCATTCTTTCGTTGAAACCGTCAGTGTCAGTAGCTGGTAACGTGAGAAGTCTAAATTTGGGTTTGAAGTGTCAAGTGAAAGATACTTGAAACGGTCAATGGAGAAATTGGGTTAACCTTTCGATGCCTTTTTCTTTCAGTCATACCGAACTCTTCTTTCGATGAAAAAAACTATCCTGTAGTATCATTCTATCCGACGTCCATTTTAATTTAGAAACTTAACGATAAACCTAACCTGTGTAAGCAATAAAGGTAGTATTGGGTTAGTATTGTTTGTTTGTAGTAGCGGATACATTATTCTAATTAACGCATTGCTTTCTTTTCCAGTAATTAGTAAAGTTAATTAAAAAGAGGGTGTCTCTGTTAGTTTACAAATAATTTTCATGCGAATTTATATCCATTTCCCCTAATGCAAAGGCTTTAAAGTGGTGATTTTGTTAATGCAAGCAGTAATTATTTGTCATGATATTTATATTGCATTGATTATATCCCCTTATAGTCTATCTCAGTCCTACAATATGCATAAAGGGGTTCCGGGTTTGGAGAGAACACTTCAAAAAGTTAATTAAGCCAAGCTTTTCAATTAAGATTACAATTCATCCTCACTGAGTGCAATTTACGATGATCTGAGTTCTACTCTATATAATGCTAAAAACTGTGATATGAAGAGGTTTAATTGCAGAAACTTCCATTTAGAAATACTGAGCATATGACCAAGAAGTCTATGAGTATAATTGACCAAAGACAAGCTGCCTAGAAGCTGATGTTCCAATTATTACTTCAACCTACAGAAGAAGAAGGGATAATAGTACGCGTATTTCAGAACATTACTTCTCAATGTAAAGAAATAGGTAACAATGAGAGTAGAAGACCCACTTCGAAAGACATTTACCTCATACTTCTTCATATGCAAACTAAAGGCTTCATTATTTAATTTTCAGAGATTTTAATTTAGCTAATGAATTAAAAATAGAACAAGAAGCCTCCAAAGGAAGTCTGTTTGCAGTCATCTCATACTTCATGAGATTGGTTTGCTGAATTAAATTAAAGACACCAAATATACTCTATGCAGGTTAAAGCGTAGGTAGAAAGGACTGAAGGAATTACTATGGGTAAAAAAACCAACGAAATGAAAATGAAAGTAGAGCTAAAATCAGGAAAGGCACTTACATGGGTTGTTTACGACTAAGTGTCCTGAAAGAAGTTGTATAGCTTTTTCTGAAACACATTGTGGATAATTATTAAATTATAGAACTTGCCTGCTTATTATTGTGCGTAAATGTGGCTTAGATTTTGAAAACGGCAGTGGAATTACAAACCGTTAATAACTTAAGCCCCCATTTCAATTTAAGAGTATTGAAACAACTTGTGTATAACATTTCATTTCAAACCTTGAACAAATCTTTTAAACAGTAATTCTAATTAGTTAATGTCTCGTGTATACTATATCTGGATTCTGAAGATGGTATACAAAACTGTAATTTCCTGTCCCCGACTCGGCACATTAAATTTGAGCAACACGTTTCAGCGTATTGGTCTGGAAAAGTTCTATCTAAGTCGAAGCAGTCAGTCTTTCTTTGTGGTAATTATTGCACTCATTTCATTAAGTTTAACCCACCCTTTGGAAAGCTACCTTACGAGAAGAACGAGCCGGGTAAAACTAGGGATATATAATAGAAGAATAGGACAATTGGAGTGTAATGTGCCCATGGATAAATTAGAGGGGACAGGACAGATGGCCATTATCTAGAGGAGTTGAGCTCCGATTCTCGTTTTTATGAGGAGATTTACACGGGATAGATCCTCTAGGCTAAATGGTTAAATTGCCAAGGCTTTGGTTTATCGCTGACTTTTGGTATGGCGCCAGACAACAGCCAAAACACAATATCCTCGCAAACTTAAAAACTTACTGCCATAGGCAGTATAGGGAGGCGGAACTTATTTTAGCTAACTTAACTGCAGATTTCATCCTATCCACATCCTATAGTTGGTTCATTTGAGTGTACAAGTACACTTTCCCCACATCCTTTTCAGCCGGAATCTAGAAATAAATAAACGGAAGTTGAACCACGATGTAAAAACATTCTTATAGAAAAGAGACGACGATTACAATTTATTTTTATCACATTTAAGATTTTAAATTCACTGAGAAGAAGTTATAAAAATTCTTTTACAAGTACGAGTAAGATAGGGTGAACTTTTATTTTTAAAGGAAAGGTAGGGAGCATTATTCCGAGGGAGAGCAATTAAGGGCGGAATAAACTAGGAAATATTGTACAATGCAGTGTAATCTTTTTTATTAAATTGTAATCAAGGGGTACGCACCGCTACTATGTAAATTGATTCATGATTACAGAAGAGAGACTTTCATGTTTTACTCAGGAGTGTCCAATAGATGATAAAGTGGAAGTATTTTTTTTTCATGTTAATTTCGTATTAATTAATGATTCCGTAACGTTACTTACTGAACAGATATCGATAGTACCCACCAATTCCACTAGAAGCAGAAAGTATGGTGAAATGAGAACAAGACGGATACGACAGACGGACAAGAAAATTGCCATGTAAGGGATCAACGCAACGTAGCATGTGTTACCGTTCGTCATTTTGGCGAAGACACAAACGATATGGTCGTGCATGATCCGGTCTTGCAATATATTCCCCTGTCTTTTTTGGCACTCCTGCCGTCCTCTTGCCTTAGCTTGTTAGCAGAAAAAAAATCTCCTGATAAGATACCATTGGTTTGCTTCTGGAACCGAAACGGACCACTGTTGGACATGCATGACCAACATATTTTTAAAATAACGTATTTCATTCAACTCTAGGCAAGCTCTGGACTGTGAACCTGTCTACGGACTGCCTCGGTAGCTAAAATGATGAGGTCAGTGGTAAAAGTTGTAAATGGGCTGAAATTTTTCATATCTGCCTTATGGGTTCTTCTTCGGTTGTTTAACCCGCCTGTCTTTTACCGTTTTTAGTTTAGGACTGACGCATTGCCACACATTCTTTTAAACGCTTACACGTGTTGAAAGTTAAATTACATTAAAAACTCTTCGCCCATTCCTTTCTTAGTCCAAATTCAAGTAATCTCTTCTAAGCATTAGCATATTTTAAATTCACAAATCTTTACCAGAGTGAGATTGTATTAAGATCAGCTTCAAGATACTAATAAAACCAAGAGGTATTTTAGTAATTTACTTACATTCACATTTTCAGCTTTAGCCCACAGCATAGCTTAGCAAATGCAGTATTCCCGACAAGCCAGCTAGCTAGTCATCTTGGTCTAAATACACGAAAACATTTAATAGAATGTGGATATCGCCCAAAAAACCGGAGCATTTTTATGAATATTGCTTCCTACATTGCAAAATAAATTTCCGTAGTAAATTTAATCTTCACGTATGATTGCTTAGAGGAAGATGGCACAGATCCATTCAAATATAATGAGCATGTTTCATATTCAAGGATCCCACACGCAATTTCCGCAAGCTCTCCCAACGGACTCGTTTAATCCTTTGGAACACACCCAGTCTCATTTAAGCTCAGATTCTACACAAAGTATCTTAAGAACACGAGTTTTCTGTGGAGAATATGTATGTATTTTTCTGTCATAAGCATCGCAATATGATAAACATAATCAGGTAAGCTAAGCTCCGAGGAAGGATACAACTACGCGATTTGTTTTGTTTAAGGATTTAGGAAGTTTGGCAAACGTTTGTTGATCAACGGTCAGATATGCAAAGGCGATAAATCCGTACATAAAACAATATATGGATATGCATAAGGCTTTCAGCAATTTAATTATAAATAAGGTTATGTTAAAATGAAAAAGAAAGTTACCAACCCGAGAACTGAGGAACCCTATTTTTCTGATACGTCCAAACTACCCATCCTTACAAAAAAGTTTTAACGGTGTACTTGAGCAACTTTCTGTATACTTATGACAGCTTTCATCCTTACGACAATGGGTCTATCGTGGGTTATAAATTGTCAGTCGAACAGGGAACAATAAGTTTGAAGATTCGAGATTGCGAACTTTACTCTACTATGGGTACTGCTAGTGCTCGCTGATGGTTGAAGTTATGACGGTATAAGAAACTAGTGGACGATGTAACATAGAGAATCCTTGCAAAGAAAGTGAATGGAGACAATGCTGCAAGTAATAACTTACTTATCCTGCCTGTGGGTAATCCCTGAGAGACTTTTTCCCCAGCTAAACAAAACTCACCCTGAGTGGAATTTTGTTGGAGAAACGACGAACTTTCTCTATAGTTTATTATTGAATAGTGACAAGAACACAGCGAATGAAAATAAGTTAGTTATGTGCAACATACATGTGGGCATGTCAGTCAAGAGTTTTGTCTCGAGTCTTGTCACGAAAGCTTTCAATATTTCGGAATTGACAAAAAAACCCCAAAGTAAAATGCATATTAACTTAAAGTGCAATTAGACTCACAAGGTAGAATAAAACTTATTGACCAAACAGTCACATCCACAATGCAAACAAAATCTTAATCTCATTTTGAATGTTAATCTAATTTATGAAAGGGGGTTACAAAATAACTCTATGTTTTAACAACGTTTTTATGTTATCCTCCATTTGCGAATATTGTAAAACTAAACCATAGCAGATAACCATAAGCGTTTTCTTAATGAAGTTTCCCGAATGCTTTCAACGAAAAGAAACAAAGGAGAGTGTTTTTATGGCTTAAGTAATTATTGGTATCTTTGATGTGTTTTGCGACTATTTTAATGCCCTTTCACAGTACACTTGGGCGTAATAAATTTCTCCCAATGAACTACTGAAGTATAGCTCATCTAGGTACAGTACAGGTTTACTACTTTGGACCCAAAGGTTTGCATTTTAAGTTCTACAGGCAACCGGGGAAAATATTACAATATCCCCTCGATAAAATTATACTGTAAGTGTGTGGTAATCGAGGAAGTAAAGCTCGAAGCCGTATTTTTGCTAAGAATAAGTACGAGGCAAGGCCTTGCCACGGTAAAAATTCATAACCGTAAAGCGGAAAGGAAAGATATTCAGAAAGCGAGTGAAGGTAAAAAGAGGTTTAGCAAGATTGAGAATTTTATTACCTAACTGGCAACCGGAGAAAGCAAGTCGGGCTGGTTGTAGGATTCACTATTCAAAAAATAGAATGAAATAGTGAGATATAAAGTTTGAGAAGTTAGTGAGGAGGGTGGCAGGCTACAAAAGAATATCAACCACCATAACATTACTGCAGCACGTCAGCCCAAAATTTACAGAGGTTTGGTTAGGTTCAATAGAATATAATGAAGAAGGTGGCTTCTGGATGGATTTTGGATAGTGTTATTTTTAAATTAGGACATCATCTTACCACGCACGCTATAGCAGTAGGAGAAAGTGAGTATAAGTGGGAAATATTATGAGAATAGGAATCGATCTTAGACAAGAAGCTCAATCAAGAAAGTTTAAAGCTAAGAAAGTTTTCAGTCAAATCTTCAAATCTTAGCTGATTTAAATGTGGTTTACACACTTGAGTTATTTGATAAAGTGTAGATACTCTGTATGTTTTGAAGGAAAGATGCTAACTGTATCTTAAAATTATTCTTGAATAGGTAATTTCATCAAAATTTCCTGCTTTAAATTAAATATTGAAGGTAAACAAAACGTATTAAATACAAAATTAGCTTGGCAGATGCAGCAATGATGATGGATAATCTAGTTCTAATTTTAATTTGATGACTTCATTTGATTAGTTTAAACAAGCAAACTAAACTTACTTGCGGCTGAAATTCTTTAGTGATTATAGTTCTTGCACATGCGACTAATTCATTACAAAGATTAAAGCTACAATAAAGAAGGAAGATTGTTACTGTTAAAGATATACTTTAAAAGGGCAGAAAGCTGGAAAAGTTGCTACAAATTACGAAAATAAGCATCCAACGTTTTTCGACCTCTTCATTCCTGGGAGACAGAAATTTAAAAAATAAGTTATAAGACGGTAGAGACGGAAAAAGAAAAAGTTAAACTGGAATTGGGGTGGAAATAAATTCCCCACATGTATTCTAGCATTCAGATCACAAACAGGGAAGAAGAGCTTATTCTTTCTGAGTAATATGAATCCATCCATTCCTTCCTTGGTGGTTGACATTGCTGATTGTCCAGGGCCGACGTTCTTTCTCTTTCCTTCTATATCTTCCTCAGCATGGGGCAATAAAACGGGAATAAATAAGACTGAATTTTTGAATTTCACCCAAAAAGAATTACTCAACTGTAACGGCTAGATTGGCTTTTCTATAAGAATAAGGCAAGGCTATTCAGGACTAGAGCCATTGCAATGTTACTGAATGCCTTACTCTTACAACTGCTGGCAGCTTGGAAAATAATTCTCTTGAAGGATGATGACGAGAGGGACGGTGCAATGCAATGTGATAACACGGCTAGTGCCATGGTTGGTAGTGGAACTGGCATTCAGGGGAAATTGGTTCGATGAAGATAAGTTTAAGGAATTGACTGGAGAAAGAGGAAATGGATCTTTTTTACGGAATAGCATAAGCAACCTATATATAATACCTATAGAAGTCAGGCAGTAGTCACCAGTTAGTTATGCGCCAAACAATAAAAGTCAAAGTGAAAGCATCCTAGGCCCTTTGTAGCCAGCAGGATTTTTACTCCAACGAATTCCGATCAGGTGAATAGAATATTGGCCAGGGTAGACCTACCTGTACGATTTTATTGCGGATGACTTTATTTTTAATTCTTGTATACATATCTCTACATGTGTGAATATTATGTAGACCAATATACAACTCTTTAGACTTTAATCAGGCGAAAGTTTTTCCTGATTTTTCTTTTCTTTTCAAGAATTAATTACGAACAAGGCAGCGTTTCTTCATACCGTTTAATAATATGTGTAAAATTTGGTAAAAAGTAATGCTATAAACACTGACGTATTTTTAAAATGTAAGATGAGGGTCGTATCGTGTTTTTGTGTCTGTTCACGGCTGTAAAATAGTTCCTATAGTTAAGTCCCTACTAGACTGTTGTAGTTGCGGGTTCTCTAGAGAAGCTCAGAGAACTAAAAATATGAGGTTCTTTTTTTGAGGTTGAGTGCAGAATGGGATTTCATGAAATCCAATTCAGTTACCTTGTTGTCTCGCATTGTTTATAGCTTGGTTGTTGTTGCTGGCTTGTTCTATCCACTTGTTCTGGTTTTCTGTAATAATCACGATGTCTATTGGAGGAAAGGGAATATCCTGTTGGGGGACGCGTTTAGCATAAAGACGACCAGTAAACATCTACTGCGGTAAGACAATTGGCAGCCAAAAGACCATTTCGAGTAACGACTGCCGATGCCAACCAACGCCAACTGCTTCTGCTGTTCTATTTCTGCTTTGATATAGGAGGATTGGTTGGCCGTGAGGTAAAATATATTATCAGGACATTTACAAAGATAAGAAGAGAGAGCTAGGAGTCTTCCGTGACAATTTAATGGTAGCTCTGTTTTCAACGTATTCTATTCTACGTGGAAGAACGACTACCGTTTTATGCCATTTCCTTGCAGCGAACCATTAGTACTTCCAATTTTAACTCTTCCCTCCGTGCAATATAAATAGCAATGCAATGCGTTAACGACAAGCTAAGATTAGCACTCTTTGTTTTGAACTGCTTGGGTGATTCGTAAAATTACAGAAAGCGAATGACGATCGGTGGAAAACATGTTTCGCATTAGTAATTCCAATTACTGTTATGGGTTGTCTCTACTGAGTAAAAGATGCTAACATTTGTTAGTTACGTGAAAATGGAGCTAGGTTCTAGCTCTATGTGAAAATAGTATTGCCAATGATGTAAAAGCATTGCTAAGTTGGACATTCCTCTATAATTATTGAATTTATACCGGCCTAAGGCCATAATTATGATTGTAAATAGTTCACTGGTGTTTCAATCGATTTATGTAAGCTGTAGTCAAATAATGAAAGAGTAGCTTAAATTAAACTCGTTTTCTGAATTATAGTCGCAGAATCAAGCACCGATGATGGGAAATGGGTCCATTCCTTCCGTATCCGTTGGATGTGTTTCAGGGAGTGGTTCGGGTGTGGCTTGTACTTCAGCCGTATTACCGTCAACATTGACCCATCTTGGTGCTTCTAAATCTGCTGGAGGAAACTTGAACTCTAGCAATTCGAGTACAACTACTGACTCAAGCAATCCAAAACCTGGTCCCAAGTCACAGAGAGAACAGCCCCAGCAACATCAGCCACAACCTGGTTCTTCTATTCGGAGTCCTGTGAACGCACAACCAGAATGGGAGAGCCAGAACCAGGCGAGCCTCTAATAATAAAACTCTACTATTATAGCATTAACCATTTTAATTCAATTATACACTTTTAGCGTCAAATACGACTCCATTTTCTGAAATTCATGTCATCAAGTGTTTGAGTTTTGAGATGTCTCTTCCAAGCATAAACCCAATGCAGTATCACAATTTGTACTTGATTTTATTCGAAAGTGAAAATTAAATTTTTCTAAAAACAATTTATTCAGTTCAGTTCAACGATTTATTGGATAATGATATATAGCCGATATCCGTGTAAACCCCAACCCCAAGTTTCCCGTTTCTGTTATGTTAGCCTTGTCAACTGCCCAATAATGCACTATGTATTGCAACAAGACCATACGCTTTTAGTAGATCTACTTCAACTATTTACATATGCATGTGTAAGGTTCAGACATTAATTATGTAGACACTAGCAGAGGTTTATCTTCCTTCTTTCTAGGAATCTCTCTCATTTCAAAAACTGGTTATGCATTTTGGTACTGACATTTTTCACTCGGCAAATAAAATTGTTTAGACATTTTAAATTAAATGCTTCCAAGAATCGGAATGGAGTTCAGGATACAGCTGTACATAATCTGCCAGTGGGTTGTGAGTAATTGTCCGTATTCCTGGAAAAAATGAGACAAGTAATTTATTTTTCTACATTTTTGCATTCTTATGGAGAATGTGTTCATTTCAAAAGGAGAAATATG
This sequence comes from Hydroisotoma schaefferi, assembly GCA_034682405.1. Lineage (NCBI taxonomy): Eukaryota > Metazoa > Arthropoda > Collembola > Entomobryomorpha > Isotomidae > Hydroisotoma > Hydroisotoma schaefferi. The sequence continues at coordinate 9,491 of JAQFZX010001125.1, read as the reverse complement.
TAACTTGGTTTGTGGCCAGCAGTTTTAATAGAAACGTAGCTGTCAGAATGTCAGAATGTCAGAAAAGTTCAATAAAAGTGAAAGGATGTACTATATAAACACATTTTAATGTTATTTTTGGTTCTCTTGTGAAATGGAATTTTTTTGGAGATCGATTTGGTAAGGGCAATACCATTCGAGGTTTCAACAAGGAACTAAACTTGAAGAGAAATTTACGTGAATGTGCTCATTGTTTTCGGTAGGATTAGATCTAGAGTATAAAATAGTGTGTGCTGAGGAGAATGAATTGGGAAAGTTGAGAAACGTAAGTATTCTTCAAACTAAATCTCTAGATCTTTATGCGATGATGAGTAAACACAACTCCGAGTCTTGGAAGAATTTGGATTAAGATGTAGAAGTGGAATTCTTGTTGTTCTTGCTTCAGACTTTAGGATGGTTGGCATGATATTATTTTTTGAGCACAGTTCGTAACCAAATTCTTGATATCCACATTCACCCGAACACCTCTCTCTTAAACCCATTTGAAGTCAGAAAACTTTAGAGAGTATCACCATAAAAATATTAAGTTTGGAAAAACATTTGTTGTAAAATCCATTCGAAAAATGATTAAAGGTAAAGTCCTTTTAAAAACATTTCAAATTCTTTCCCTCAAACACTATTCGAAATGTCTAGTATTTATTTATCATTAAGAACACAAGAAGAATACCAATTACTGGTTCAACGCCTAAAAAGTCAAATACAGCAAGGACTTAAATTATTATAGCAGTGCAGTACCTAAAAGTGTAGCCGAATCCCTTTCCAGGTTCGTCATGTCTTTTAAGCATCTGCTCCAACTGTAACAATCTTGTGATGAAAACGATACACACGTTTCATTCCAGATGTGTAGCAATTCATGGATCTCTTGATACTTTCCTCCCTCTAAATTAGGACTATGTTCCTTACGCCCATTTAAAATAACAAGAAACCGTTGACTTTTGGTCCATACCTAGTGGTCTAATTGGTTGTTACTGTTAAGGATGGTTCCCTTTTCAGTACCTCAGTTTTAGAAATGTTTGCAACTTATACTGTGGGTGAGCCTGATGCAAGTTTGACGCATTTTTTAAAGGATCTCCCACGGATATGTTATATGCACTGCACAGCTCTCTCGCCATACTAAAATGTATGTAAAATGTAAAAAATGTATAGAAATCTGCTACAAAAGAAAATGAACTACATAGTATTTGTATGTGTATACGTCATTAATGTTTCTCAGTCTTAAAATAATGATAACCTTGTATCTATCTAACGCAGTAGCATTTCTTCTTGTACCATCAGAGTAGAGACATATAATGGTTCATCCCCACTCTTCAGCCTCCTTCATCACGGTACATGAATAATGGGAAAAGAATCAAATAGTGAGAAAGAAGGGATATAAAATCCAGCTAAATATTTTCACTTGTCTCTATCTCCAATCTAAAACTGGAGAGGATGGATTCCTCTAATGGGAATGATAATGGTAAGGGATACAAAATCAATACTCAAGTTGGCAGGAGTTAGTCTGAACAACAAACAATCATACTCATCGAATCCAATCCACCCTACACTTCCTATTTCTTCCAACCAACCCCATGCCGTGACCCAGACCAGGTTCAAAGTTGTTTTCCATTAAACAAATAAGGGTTTGACTTTTCCCTGGAACTTGTTAATCTAACGGGAGAAAGTTGGCTGTTGGATTCCTATTTACTTTTTTGGAATCTGGTTGGGTGATGGTGGTAGTACTGGAGAAAGTTTTTGGGGTTTTGTTCTAGAAACTGTAGAGAGGAAAACTCCATGTCCGTCCTTGTCTCTTGGTTGTCCCACATTGGGTGGTGTTTTTATTGAAATGGGTGCTTTCTTTCATCCAGGCTTGGAGTTTCTTTACTTTCTTATTCCATGCCATGCCAGCCATTCTGTGCGTCTCAAGTGATAAAAGGAAAAGTCCCAAGAAACTTAGAATGAAATTCCCATTCCCCTTTCTTAATATGCTTTTTGTTTCTTTATCGAGAAGATTTCCCCAAACAACCATAACTGCTGTTGACTACTATTATAAAAATAAGAACAACTACTACTAGTAGTACTGGGAATAGTGCTACTACTATTGTACTACTACTGCTAGCGTGCACTTCATTATAGAAGAAGGCTTAAAAGGGTGTATTGGATTGTAAGTAGAGGCAGACAGGGCAATGTATCGTTATTTATAGAATTTCTCCTATTAAGTCAGCGTAAAGGATAACCCTCATTCTTGCTCTTATCTTTTTATTTAACGTTTATTTCAGTCCACTCCAATCTTGTTGCTACATAAATGATTTCTCTCCCCCCTTCTTCTGCTAGCCGGTTTCGTTTGCGTTCTCAATAAGTTTGTCTCTCTTTTTATTTTGCACTTAAGATTAAAGCAAAAGGCAGGGTAAGCTGCTAGAAGAGTAACTTAGAAAAAGTTCCGAACGGCTACGGTGGTCCATAGGAATGGTAATGTAATCTGACAAACGATTCGTTCCTGGGTGGTAAAAACGTAAACTATTTGGTCGTTGGCCTTCTTTTCTAGGTGGAAAGTTATATTTGAAAGGATTTCAAATCCTGTGAAGTCAGTTTGGTGGATTGAAGACTAAATGATGTTATTGAAGTATTTTCTCCAAATAAATTATCAAAATATTTCGGTACCAGGATTCCATGAAGTTATCTTTCTGGTTTTACTTGAAGCTTCAGATTTCTTACGTTTACGATCTATTTTTCAAAATTAATTTTAGCATGAGCCGGTCCTAGTATAAATTCCCCTCAGATTATCGCTAGCCGTTGGGCTCATGAAGAGTTTGTTGGAAGTTAATATCGTACTTCCTTTTTTAACTCCCCTCCCCCGAGAAATCATTAGTTAGAGGGGATAAATAGAACAAGACAGGAAAAATAGAACTTTTTGACAAGCAAAGATAAGGGGAATTATTTAGAGGGGTTAAATATTAAAGGGGAATTAAAACCAGAAATTCGGCAGTTTCTTAAGTTTCTTTGAGAGCTTCTCGCCTTGTCTAATTTTCTTGACCTGCCAGAAGCCATTCAATTCCTCCTGGTCTTATCTAATGAGACAGTTGTTGCAACTTACCTTTTACAGAAGGTTTATATAATAAACTCAGGAGGAAGTATTGTCCTCACTATTTTACGGGTAATTAGGTAGTTCAACAGGCTTGACAAAAGCTTCCCTACCTCAGATCATTCTCCTTTTCTACAAAACTGTAGGGAGGCAGTCTGGAGGTCTACGGAACGTATTTTTACCTCTTCAATAATCAATATCAGATTAGATGATAGTTTGTTGCTGCCCATAATATTGAAAAGTAGAAGTCGAGCTAGGTTTTGTCAGAGGACACGACGCAGTGTCTCTGAAGGAAGAACCTCTATTATGTAACCTCTATTGCTAACAAGATCCACCATAAAGATTATCGACCCGCATGCCATTCCAGATAAGAGTTTTTCCAATTTTACGTCCAAATAACGATGATTCCGATCCTATTCTGGTACATTCATCCGGGTGGTTGTGGGTTATCTTGGGTATGTATGCAGTTTGCTAGCCTGGTGAAAGCCAGCCTGGGGTAAGCGATGGCAACTAAATCGAGTTTAACACATGGGTGGCATTATCTCTTGTGTTATTATTTCAAACAATTTGTACGATTCTATGCTGGAGTAAGTTTTAGAATACTTATGACGTTGAAAGGATCTGGAATAGAATCCAGGATACTCTCAGAAATGTATGAAACCCCAGAGCAGGGTACGCAGATTAGATATTATGGGCCGCCACTTTCCTCGAGCAGTTTTTACTACATTCACTTATTTTGTGCATGAGATTACTATAGGAAGTTTTAGATTATTGGAAACTCAATTAATTCGGAGCTTGCTAATTAATTATTTGAAACAATGTTGGGTTTACAACGAAGGACTTCCCTATCATAAGTCCAGCCACGGGAAGCGAGCATACTATTTTTGGTGCATTTTTGGAATTAATTAATGAGATGGGATATTTCCAAATACAGTTATGAGTTCTATGTAGTATATTTATTTGTGTAAACTATAATTAAAGCTGATGCTATTTGTCTGTATGTGGTTGGTTTTACTAGCCTCCATTGTTGCGTTATTTGGCTTATACCCTTAAGGATTTTGTAATGCTGAAACCCTTTAAATATCGTGTATAATCTAGGCTAATTTAAATTCCAAATATTATTTCGAAATTGAAGTAAATGTAGAAATTAATATACCTTCATTCTCCGTTCACTAACCGCGCATAATGAGCTTGCTCAAGCTCATTAGTTACCAGATCAATAGTTAATTACACTATTGCAAGATTCTACACGATACTGTTTGGCTCTATCGCTCTAATGATTCTGTCAAAATATCTATTAAAAACTTTTTTCTCTACCTGCAAACGAAATTTGTTCAATGATTAATTTTAACCATCAGGTTTTCATACTTGTGAAAGCATTGCTTTGAAATTTTTTGCTTAAACTGCTTGTTCTTTGAGCTTTTTGAAGTATATCATCCAACCACAAAGGCCTCAAGTAAAATCCCTTATTTAAAAGCATAGCTTTAATTCCTTTTACGGTAAAAGCAAGCACTCTCATCTCATCAAAGCGTCCACTAAATACTCTCCAACTAAGAATAATGGCTCCGATTTCTTAGTATTACTGTCAATGTCAATTGCAGTTCAGAATTTAGCTCTCCCTTATTAGTCAGTCAAAAGTTGCCTAAAGGATATACGGAGTTTTTGAAGGGTTATTACAATAAATTTTTCCATTGTCATTTAAACATCTCATCCAACTACAAAACGAAAGTAAGAAATTATATAGGCTCCCGTGGTGGCAATACCATAGATCGATCCACTTCACCAGAGAATTCATTATAATTGTCCTCCATCGTCATATTATATTCATGATCTGACTAGAACTAGATAGATTCGAATTCAGATATTTAAAGACTACTAAGCTTAATTTTCCTACCGGTGGTAGTAGCAGTACAGTAGGAATAATACAATCTATGAATGTGAACAAGAGTAGGGAACGAGTGTGAGCACTTCAATCTAAAGCGGTGATGGGATGATTAATGAGGGAGATTTCACTTATTGTTGTTGAAAGCCTGAATGAACCAGCGTAGCTGATGATGATGGCGATCATTAGTGCTTGAATTGTTATTTGCACTGATAAATTCTCCCTCGACACAATTTCCCATTGTTTCCTCCACAAATAATATAAAATAAAGGTACTACTATTACAATTGGCTGGTAGTTATTCTCTACCAGGTTATTTATCCGTGAGGACTTTTAACATCTGGTCCCCGATTTGCATTGGAAAGGCTGTGTTAAAACTATGCAAAACGTGATTTTTTCGAAATTTCAACAACAAACTACGAAGATATATAGTAATATCTTTTCTGTTGGGGTAACAGATTTTTTGCAGCTTTAATGATAGTTTATTGCTAAAAGACCAATTAATTTTGAAACGGACCATGTATAATTTATTCGCTGTCGGTACCTTTCTAACCTAACAATTAAAGCAGCTCTTTTACAAAATCGTTACTTGACACCCACCCACAGACACGAAGTCACGCCTTGGCCTGGCTATGCTTTGTTTTTGTCACTCTGAAAACAATAGAAAGTATGAAATATGGGTGTACCTATTGCATGAAAACAGGAGAAGTATTCACAACACGGATGTTGGTGGTGAAAGTTTCTCAGATATCGGCTAGTTGGAGTAGTGAATGAGGACTGTATTTCACTTGATTTGTACTGTAGATCGAAACACGCTAGACTTTCCCAATTAATTATCGTCGAATTCAATAGCCTATTTCTATTGTCTAATCCACTTCTGGCATGTACATTTTACATGAACGGATAAATGTAGTTCATCCACATGTATTGAATTGTTTTTAGTCTGCTTTTGAGTTTTATTTAAACCCCTTGCTACTCGTTTCTCTATCTACCAACGTTATATCCTTTTATAGGCATTATTATGATTTAATTCTTATATAAATAATGATAAACACTTTCAATTTCAGACTGGACTGATCTACGAAGAAAGTAATTTGGTGTCAGGGACGCTGGAGGCTTTGGTGCAACGTCTTGTCCCCACGGCTGATCTTTATCCTGATCGAGCCTTCATTTTTGCCTTTATTCTATCCTCAAGACTTTTTCTAAGACCTCACGAGCTATTGGCCACTGTCGTCCAACTCGCCTTTATCAATAAACCTGTAAGTGACAAATTTACTACTTGCTTTTTAAAATATAGAATCTACCGTAATCGGCGAACGAAACGTAGGTACCATCATATCCATCCATCTATCCATAATAGTTAAAGTATAGTTGCCTTGTTCCGTAGTACATCTTCTGTACATCTTGCTTTCAAGTGCACCTTTAATTTTCAGCAGTTTCACAGAAACTGTATAAGCCATGCCCGAAGCGAGCTTTCATTGCTTATAAGTGTTACATTACATTTCCAATTAAAGTTTCATTCTTCTATGAATGAACAATTGAAAACAAATCAAACAAAGCCCAATCTTTGTGAATTCGTTGACAAATTGTATTATTCACTTCCATCGTTCTACGAAGGAAAGACAAGTCATGAAAAGACAATGCAAACGCTTCAAATTTTAATAAAGATCTAGACTCATTAAAAACATATACATCTGGCCTTCAGGATATACTGGGAGAAGCAGAGAAGAAAGTATGAAAGAGGAGGAAATGCTAAGAAAGCTTGACCTGCAAAGTTTAGTGTGAGTGTGAGCTTTATTTCACTTAATTTACTGTAACCTCCGTGTAATGAGCATTTTGATGGATAAAAACCTGACTTCAAACCTGTTTATATCCTTTCCAATATTCAAGTTGACTAAAACCTGAACCAAAGCTCTGCAATTCTCAGAAGTCAAAAGAAGAAAGGCTTGACAATAGGGGTATTAGAAAATGAAGTTAAACTCTGGCCAATTAATACTTTTCTGTAAACTATTGACATTACTGCCACCAGCACAACTTTATGCACATTTGTCCCCTGTACTGATTACAATTTTAACTTCACCTTTTGTGATAATTATACCAACCTAATCTTCTCTTTAGAATACAAATGAACTGGCAGGGTCGTTGTCGTTTATTATTACGTCGCATTGTCTTTTGAATATTTGAACAATACAAGACAACTGGAAAATGATGATACTAATAATATTTCCCATTACAGAATAGAGTTCTTGATCTAAGATTCAGATAAATTTAATAATGACGATATAGTGTATTCCACTATGCACCGTCTCATTTCATGCTCTTTATCCCATTGTGTCACGAATTGCAGTCCTGTTATGCATGAACAAAGAGGCTTTTGCACTTCCATGTGAACACTAAGACAATGAGAAGACGCAGTGACGGAGAAGAACTTTCTCTCTTGAGATTGTCACCGATGTTGCGAGCGGCTTGTAGCCAAGTCACGATTTCGAATAACTGTTGCCCGGTCCCTGAGTCCTTATTTATTCTTTAGTTTCGTTTCGAGACGTGACGTTAGCTTTATATTGCGTTATATATATACACGTACATTTTGTATTTATTACTTTTAGGTTGAGGAGTCGGTCAGGTATAATAAAGTGTAATGGAATACCCGTACCGGTTGTATGATTATACCTGGGAGACTCGTAGACACTTTAATGGTTTGAGGCAAGGTTATGTTGGATCATAGATCTTATCTGCATTTTGTTACTTTCAACTTGTTCTGCAACAATACAATGGATAACATCAACTGTATAGCCAGTTATCGAAAACAAGTTAAGGCAGGTAGGTGAGCAATATAAATGTAACTAATACATAATAAAAGGTTTATTAGACATTTCACCTAAAGTTCCAAGTTTTGTCCTTAAATTTGATTTGGCCTAGCTTAGTTATATAAAGGGCTGCTGGATTGAGCTTCAGTGATGCACTCTTGATATTTTGAAGTGGGGTTTTAACGGATATGCATTGTTGAAGTCCTAATTTTTTAACCCAGCAGCAGGGTTAATTTATTTTTTTACATCGAACAATATAAGTAGCCACTTGAATCCAAAGAAGAATTTCTCTAAACATGTCTTTAACCTATGCTACAGTTACAGTCACTCAACAGGTACCGTGTCCGTCTGTCTGTCTGTACCAATTTGGCTGAAATTTTACTAAGTGGTAGCAACTGCTCTAACTTCAAGTAGTGTGAAAGTTCAGCTCAAACAGTCTAGGAAATTTTCTGGTGTAGTCTCGTTTTTTATTTTTCAAGAAAATCACAAAATTATGGTACTTTTGGCAGAAATAAACGTTTAGAGATTGGTTGAGGTCAAATAAACCCTGACATATACAGCTGTACGCAATTAAAATCGAAAGGACAGTACTCAGTGCGGTGCGGTTATATGCTGCGTTGTAGGCTAAAAATTGCATTGAAACAGCAGTAGAACTTACTCTTACAGTAACCAAATTAGGCTTTGACAGGTTCACTCGGAGAGGTTATTTTTAAGCGATGAATAAAATTATTTTAATTTGATTAACCATGAATAACATTTGGCATGTATTGCTCTATTTTCATGTAAAATAGACTAACGGCTAAAGATAATCATGTTAGTCTTCTCCGATGCCCTGCACGGGTTTTTTGAGTTGATTAATTGTTTTTCAGCTGAAGCTTCAAAGATCAAAAAGGATTGAAATGGAACAACCAATCATAGTGACCCTTCTTTATAAAGCCCTTGTAGCTTTCATTAAACTAAAGTAACCTGGAGTCTACAACTAAGTGAATAAGAGTAAAATTACATTTTTATCCTTTTCGTAGTTATAAATTAAACATTATGTGGAGAGAATTCGACTGTACTAATTTATACTCAACGGAGCTGGTGAATGCTACAAACAATGGATAGTTATTCAGCAATATATTAAAAAGGGTTTCGTTCTAGTCCTTATTACCATAAAGCTTGGCTAGGAGAACTGTTTAATTTAGAATATTTACATTACTGACTTGACTACTGTACTGTTGAAGTTTTATAGTTTTGAAACGTAGTCCTCTTTTATTGTAAACATATGAGAAAGTCAGGGGGCTCATCTCGTTTTATGTTTACTAATTCACTGCTAGCCAACTGCTAATTAAAGGACCAGCACCAGACCGTGCTACCTTTTATTTGTGAATATTTCCTAACGTTAGAATTACTTTTCCTCAACTATTTTTGTACAAACTTTTTTCACAATAACATTTTTGATCTCATGCAATACTCCTTTATGGACAACCGTACCATGTAAAATTCGGGGTTCTTTGGTACTCCTTCAAATTTTGTCAGAATTCAGTTAAGATATGCCTCCTCCAAGCCTCCGAGTGCAGCTAGCAGAGCCCATTCTAGGGCGCTTTCGCGCAATATTTATAGACATCTGTATTTTTTTGAACAAACAATGTTTTGTGTCGGTTTTTGTTTTTCAATTTGGGGGCCAGCCCCCACACTTCCATTTCCCTGTTTCCTTTGCTAAT
>JAQFZX010001124.1:0-35602 GCA_034682405.1 Hydroisotoma schaefferi | reverse complement strand
CAATTTCGACCACTCCTGTCCCTTCTGATAATACAACAATTTCGACCACTCCTGTCCCTTCTGATAATACAACAATTTCGACCACTCCTGTCCCTTCTGATAATACAACAATTACGACCACTCCTGTACCTTCTGATAATACAACAATTACGACCACTCCTGTCCCTTCTGATAATACAACAATTTCGACCACTCCTGTCCCTTCTGATAATACAACAATTTCGACCACTCCTGTCCCTTCTGATAATACAACAATTACGACCACTCCTGTACCTTCTGATAATACAACAATTACGACCACTCCTGTCCCTTCTGATAATACAACAATTTCGACCACTCCTGTCCCTTCTGATAATACAACAATTTCGACCACTCCTGTCCCTTCTGATAATACAACAACCACGACCACTCCTGTCCCTTCTGATAATACAACAACCACGACCACTCCTGTCCCTTCTGTTAATACAACAACCACGACCACTCCTGTCCCTTCTGATAATACAACAACCACGACCACTCCTGCCCCTTCTGATAATACAACAACCACGACCACTCCTGCCCCTTCTGTTAATACAACAACCACGACCACTCCTGTCCCTTGTGAAACAACGACCACTCCTGTCCCAACAACTACCCCGGTTCCTTGTGACACTACAACCACAACCACACCTCCTCCTACTACCCTTGCTCCTTGTGACACTACAACTACAACACCTCCACCTACTACCCCAGAACCATGTGTAACAACTACAACTCCGGCACCTTGTTAAACGACCGCTACACGGACGTCGGTGGCATTCCATGCAACAACATTCTAGCAACTACCGTTAACGTAACCGAATGATGTTAATCAATCCTCTGGCGAATAGACCTTCAGCCCGACGCTACATTTTTTACTTTGTTGAACTGTTTTAACAAGAATAAATTAATGAACCTGAGCCTTTAATTTCATTTTTCCAATTATGCATTAAACTTAAGCCCCCAAGATTATTACACTAGGATTATTATTACTATGATAAATTTAATAATTAATATACAAAACTTCGTAATTTACGGATTTGGATATCTCTGATTGGAACTTTAGAGTGCTTTTTATCATTACAGTTACAAAAACATCTAACAAACATATCAACAAATAGTGCAGGTACAAAGTTGAAGGGATCTCTTCATACATCGACGTGTAATGAATAACGTCATGAAATTGTACGGTGGTTGGTGGAATCTGGGGAGGGGGGGGGGGGGTGGATTCACGGACACGGAACTGACTTGATACAAAGCCGCATATTTAGATTTGCAAAGATAGATAAATTGTGATGGGAAATCTTTATACCAGGTTGGTATTTCAAAATTGAGCATACCTAAATTTATTGATCGGGTTGGTTATTGACTCCAGAATACGATCGAAATCCGGAAGATCGTCTAATCACAAATATCATCAGCGATCGACCTACGCTTCAGCTTACTTATGGCTAATTCTAACAACGTTTAAGCACATTCCAAATGATGTCACGGCCCTTCTGGTCATTTTTATGGATAGAAAAAAGCTGACAACGATTTGCAGAATTAAGCCTTGTTTATAGGCTCTACCTGGCCGGTTGTGATTTATTCAAACGATGAAACGATAAAATAAGGTAATGCAAATGCGGAGGTCGCTGTTTTCAGCACATCATCTCATACGATTAATGCAAACGCTTAGCAAGGATCTCCCCGCTCCGGTCACTAAGCTTGATCCCATCATAAAAATAGGTCCAAACTCAACTCATCATCCAAGGGTTGGACCAAGTCGGAGCTCAAAAATTAATTTCCAATTATATTAATCATATTCATTTAACCGGTTTTAACAGGCTATACTACGGTTAACGGTTCAGACTTTCTCAAGTGTGAATTAACGTCATTTCGTCTAATACAATGTTAAGGCAAGCAAATGCCTTGGATTAAGGGAAGCACAGCTTGTGGACTTTTTAAGCGATAAATTCAAGATATTAATTTAAATTATGAGAAACGAATTCCCTTATAGAAATCAAATGTAAAAACTCTTCAGTTCATCAATTATCATAATAATAAAGCTCAGCTGAACAATGTATCTTACTAAGTTAGTGTCTCCTAATGTTAACCGTAATCAAGGTTGAAAAGGATGAGTCGTTGCTATTGCTAGTCCTTAAGGTTTCCCATGGACCTCTATATTTATGACAGGTAATAGTACAAATCCCGTTACTTGCCAACACCTTAAAAAGCATTGTCTAAAACGTACTTCGAAAGGCACATGCTCAATTAGTTGCAAGTTGCATGCATTACCGTCGGTTCACTGAAAGAGCAATTACCGTATCTTCATAAATAAATACTATTAAGTGGCACTGACCACCGGCTAAATATGTACTTGGCCACTAATTCAAGTCCTTCATAGAATACTGAATCATTGACCTTAACGGAAAGCCATTGAAGCTGTTATTCCCTTCGGTCCGGCTAGTCGCGCTACAGAAGTCATCAAACAAGTACATAGTTTGCAACATAATCTCTCTTTTTCGCTTATTCATTAAACAATCAGGTAAGCATTGTTTATTATCCCTGGGCTATGAACCAGTACTCTTGAAGTAAAGGTTAGTCTCGACAAATTCAGACCCCATTTTGGACAGTCTATTCGTTTGAATTCATCCATGTAATACCGCATGGAAATATTCCTTCTTTCTACTTCACTGTCCTTCGAAATCGAAGACTTTTTACAACGCAAAGACGAAATGTTACATTTTAAATCATTTACAGAGATGGGTCCCAAAATAAGCCTCCTCATACTTCTACTACTGCTAGGAATCTGCTCAACCTCTGGAAGCGTCTTTCCTCGTCCAAAGTCAGAAATATTTGCAGCTCGATCAGACACAGAGTTTGAGACCCACGCTAGCCAAGATAATGCTGACGAAACCACTCTAACATTTGAAATAGACTCTCCTCAAAATGTGAAGGTCGGTTGCATTGGGGAAAGGTCATCTGCAGGGGACATAGCGGACCCGCTCTACTATATTATTGACATAACTGGAGAAAAGAAGTACGTCTCTCCTGAAGGCGATGTACAAATTTTGTTCTCGAAAACTGAAACTAATTCCGAACAACTTCTGACCGTGGCTTTTGAAGATCTCTGCTTCCCTGAGGGATGCAAAGTTAAGACGTGCGCTACAAATCGTAATGATGAGGATGCACGCAAACCTACGGGATGGGGCAGCATTTTTAAATGTAAGGGACATTTAGAAAAAAACATACTTTATTTTTATTATTTTAAAAGATGTTATAAGATATCAAGAATTATATTCCGTTTGGATATAAAATCCAGGGTGCTTGGATTGAACTTGTGCTTGGCATTGCGTTGGCTTGTTACAATCCTGAAATATTTGTATAGACGAGATAGGCGTAGCAGAACCGTCGCGTTATTTCCAACTAAAACTATTTTTTTATTCTATTGAAATAGTTCCCTCTCTTCCCAAATTGAAATCGATGAATCCATTCAATGAAGGCACTACCTTTACATTTGGAAGCAAAGCTGAGGCACAAGGTAATTTCGGCTCAGATTTCTTAAACATTGGTGCAAGCCTAGAAGGAAAGGCAGAGGTATACACGGGGACTTCAACAACAACCCCGCCAACCACAACAACGACCCCAGCTCCTTGTGTAAACACTACAACCACGCCCACACCAACCCCAGCTCCCTGTGTAAACACTACAACCACACCCACACCAACCCCAACAACAACCCCAGCTCCCTGTGAAACTACAACTATAACCATAGACGATATTATCATTACAATTAACAAACAACCTTCTAGTGGCTCCCAGCGGCGGGGAAGGCAGATACAGGGGAACCCGTCGACTAGTACAACCACACCCATTTCAACAACAAACCCAGCTCCTTGTGAAACAACAACCACACCCACTACAACAACAACCCCAGCTCCTTGTGAAACAACAACCACACCCACTACAACAACAACCCCAGCTCCTTGTGAAACAACAACTACACCCACCCCTTCTACCACCACCACGCCAACTCCTTGTGAACCTCCTCCATCAAACAAATTCTTGAATGCAGCCAACGTACCTCAAGAACAGGGACCAAACTCCCTCGTCAACAGTCCAAATCAAGCTATGCATACACCGACGATAGCTGAAAAGATAGCAGAACTACGAAACTTAGGTTTAATAGTGTCAGCTCCACCAACAGGCGTTGAGGACTGGTTAGAAAAGCTAATTACAGAACAAGGCAATTCCGACCCTTATTCGTGGTCCGCGTTAGAGAAACCAGATCCTAAAGAAGATTCTGACAAAGGACCAAGCAGTAGGTCAAACTTCGAAATGCAACAAAAGGCAGCTGCATATTTCGCCACCCTCCCTGGAGCCATTAGAGGAGAGGCCCCTGTAATCTACTACCCTTCATGTTCTCCGGATGCTTATTTCCAACCTGCCATTATTAACTACTGTGCAGGGGATGACAGATTTTGGAAAGATGATGGCTTCAAACAGTCCCTTGAGCTTAGTAAGGTTTTAAAGATGTAGACTAAATGGAAAGTAGGGAATAGCTGCTATAGCATTTCTCAGAACTGACGTGCTCACTTGAATGTCATCTATTATTTACTATTAACACACTATAAGATCGACTTGTAAAGTCGAAAGAAATATAGAAATTAGTAAAATAATTTTATAAACACCTAAACGCTTCTGTATTTTACACTAGACTTGAAAACTATCATACAAACATTGTTTCATATTTGAAAAATACAATGCAATTCTATGTTATTTCTGCACATTGCAGTGTACTGAAACTATTTATTGAACTAACGAAAGGAGCCTGCTGCTTTACTTAAGTATTTTCCATATTTATTTATATTTATTTACTAAATCCAATACGTTCTTAACAAAAAGCAATAAAGCATTAATAAATTCCAAAATTACTACTCTTCCTTGTCCACGGCTCGTTTTGGTTGCAATATTGCTGCAGTATCGTCCGTAGTGACCTGTATCAAAAGCAGCAACAACGTTATGCATATATTCAGGTTGGATGTCATAAAGTACCAAAAAGTACCTCAATTTAAAAGCCACATTCTTTAATACCTCAACCAACTCATCATACAAATTCTCTGTTTCATCCGCACTTAGAATGCTGTTCGTATTACTTCTAGAAGGTTTTGCCGGAGGAGCACTTGTTGCTCCGAAATTCGGATTCCCCGAAGACCACTGCGGCTGAGACCTGAGTTCATGAGGTTGTGGCAACGGTTGGGAAAATGACTCTAGTATATTGGCATCCTCGGCATCAGAAGAACCCATATTAGTTGTAGCCGCAGTAGTTGTAGAACCCTGTAGATTAAAAGTATCCATTCCAGCCCCACCGATAATGTCATAAGAACTCAAGGTTGAGAATCCAACTCCCGACGAGGTAACCGTAACATTCTCCATCGCAAGTCCAGAATCCAGGGATCCGGTTCCTTGGTAGATTTCCTCGTCAACCGCTACTTGTGGCGAATTCCCATCCGGGGAATTACCCAGGGAAGAATTCTTCCCTGGAGTAGGACTAGATGCAGCCGTTCCAATATTTACAGTTGATACCCGATCATTGGAAAAACGGGCAAAACCGAAGGTATGTCCCCCCGCAGAAGTATTTCCTCTCCGACCTGGGATCACTGGCAGTGGAATGTTTGGCATGCTTAGATTTGGCATTGTGAAGGACGACAGGATGTTTCGAAAGTTTGGAGATGACGAGATCCTGGAAAGTAGTAAGTGCTTGGATTATATTAACAAACTGACACCTACTCTACAGAAAAGGTTTAGCTGTAAATACTTTTGATATTGATGGGTTAGAGGCGTCTATTACTTATTACAACGGTTTTTAAATAATCTAGCGATTTTTTATGCTTGGAGTTGAAAGACATGCTCCTAATATTTATCTTTGAATGCCAAAAGGGCTCAAATGAAGTAAAAACAGCCTCCAAGAAGCAGCCCACCTCGCCCAGCTATCTTAACGAAGTTATACCTCTTCGTATTCTTGCTCTACAAAGTTTTAGTTTGGTGGAGGTGATTCATGAGGGGTAATTAAATTGGACACTTTGGCCCAAACTGCATTAAAAGCCAAAAGTCATCATCATCTAATACTCGAGAGGAGAAGAGGAACCGGGGATTATCATCTTCACCACCAAATCCCTTGTTTACTTCCCTTTTGAATTTGATGTTCCCAAAGTACCTTCAGGAAAGTACCTTTAGCTAGGTAGCTATATAAACAACAAACAACCTACCTAAAAAGAAAGATCAGGCTCTCTTTATCATTGTTACCCGGAATGGGATTTATCTCTCCTCAACATCCCATTTCTCTTCCGGCCAAACTCTTTCACAAGACTAAGACAAACAGACAAAACAATAGGAAACAAACGAAGCGTATTAAACTACTCTAGACTCCAAACCTACTAACTATCAACATCAAAAGAATTAGACTTGGGACTTCAATCTGACCTTAAAACAAAGAATAAACATTTCAATAACCGTTGAATTTCAGAACAATTCACTTATTTACTGTAAAAATGTCTACGTTCTGGTTCTGGATAAATGGTGTACGCGTTTAAAAGTCTTTGTAGCTTTGCAAAACGCTGACTTGCAAATTAATAGCAAAAAATATTGTAGAGCAAATTGCATTTGTTGCCGTTCCTGCTCCTTTTTACACATTTCCAGCTTAAATTCACAAATCAAGTCTTCAATGTGTCCCTTATTTTAAGCGACTTCCCACCGAAAAAACCACTAAAAATGCTCAGTTATTTCAACTTTTTAAAAGGACTTAACGTAAGTCTCTTGAACTAACGGAACTGTTGCTCTCCAAGAAAAAACTCAGCCCTACCTACTCTTATCCGGAGTTCAGGGCCTTATAAACTGTCTTTTTGCTTTCTCCGTGAACAAATTAGGTAAAGTTAAGTTTCAAGTAGCAGAATATAATTTAGAGGAATGAGATATAGGCAAGTCTTACGAAGTTCCTTGGTTCTTTTTTCTATAGAATAGGAACAGAAGGATGGCAAGGAGGATGGCGAGGATGATGAAGACGATGAGAGTGATGAGACCCCCGTTGAGACTGCCACTCTGCCATTTGTCCACATCGGAAGGAACCTCTTCCCAAGAGCCGCTCCATGTCACTTCCTCAACCCCAACATCTACATCAACCCAAACACAACTACACAACTACACATTAGTTACAAACTCCCTTCCAACTAACTTGTTCCCTTGAAGGGTTCCCTTTCCGGGATAAAACATACAGTCTAAGGTTCATCTAATATGTAGTACTACAGGTTTTAGACTCTAGGCCTCAATAACCAATTATTTATTTTAGTTCACTTGCACCCTTAAAAATATATCTCAAGGCATTTGCTTCATCCCGTGACCTAATTACAAGCCTTTATTGTGTCTTAAATCTGCACCCCGTAAAATTCCTCGTGCATTTGAATAACTAAACTGAATAAAAGACGGTTAGCGACTCAGAACATGAATTGAGATTTGAGAGGAACATGAATACAGGTAGAATTCGTTTTGAAAAAGGAAATACTCTTAATTTTCATGAATAATTTCTAATAGCCTCTTCTTCCATAAAACAATTAAGCTAGTTTTATCCTCATTATTACCTTTCCATTTCCCGAGAAGCTCGACAATCTTCCTCGAAAGCTGTATCCCTTGAGCTGTAAAGTTTTTCCTCGGAATGATGACAACATGAGCCCCCTTCAACCGATGTCGGGATACATAATAGTCCAATCCTGATTGGTAACGATCAGATGATTTACCTGGATCACTCCCAACATGAGGTGCTGTTAGGATCACAAGTTGATCCCAAATGTAGGCCAGTTGCAGGTTCCCATTGTGCTTTACTTTTATATGGAATCCTTAATAAAACAATTCAATATGCTTGTAATGCAAACCCACAAATTATAATCAACCTTCTCAGTTTAGAAATCGTTTCAAGAAAGTACACCCCAAGTTGAGAAACTATTCTTCCATTAAATTCCTTGTACAGTTTAGATTCACCCTATAGTCATAGTACTGTCACTGTCACCATGCAGAATTTAGATCTAAGCAAAAGTTTGCAAAACTTAATCCTAGAGATTCGTCGGACAAGTTTCACTTTAACATATCAAAAGCATCTAAAACTAAATCTAATCTACTTAATGCATCCTCCACTTTCTGAATCCTCTCCTCAAGTATTCCACCTCATCTACTCCAGCTTCAGCTCACCTCTACTATAGTTTACAGGGTGGCACAAAATAAAAAGTTTTCTCATCCAGCTAAATACTTTCTAATTTCAGCTCATTTTGCTTCATTACTCAAAATGTCACACCTACAACAACACCTGCCCCTTCTTCGAAATAATGTATGAAATGATGAAATGCATAAACGGTGTTTATTCTCAAGATATCTCTTGAAGAAAGTAGGCTCTTTATGCACTCGAGTCACGAAAGTCTCCAGGATGAGCTAAGCAGTCAATTTGCTTATTGGATTTGCTTATTGGTAGGCTGTATTATATGAGCAGCGAAGACCTATAAAAAGTGGGTGTGGCAATGTTTCTACAAATATGTTAAGGATACAGTGTGAGGGAATTAAAAATTGTTACAAAGCGGTATTCCGCCATCCTCTAGTCTTATAAAACTGCGAAACACATGAAAAATGATCTAAAATACCACAAACAGGGCAGCAGAAACCATGAGGAAGTATTGGGTTGTCGCAATCCTCCTCCCTAGAACCACTCCCACTCACGCCACTCCTCAACAGGGGACAAACTGCTAGAGAACATATCTACAAAAAGCCACGGGTTTTTTTTTGAACTTTTAACAAATAAACCAATGCAATGCAGCGTTAACAGCTAAATTCCTATTGCAATGAACCTTTTGCTTGACAGCGGCCTTGTAGTTGTTACAGACGCAGAGTTCATCATCATAGCAAGATTGGTTCGTAAGGGCAAAGTCCACTTCCGGTGCTTTATGAAACTGCAGCATGCCCATTGGGTCCGTCATCAAAAGAGCTACTTTTAAGTATGGCTGTTCCTGCAATAGATCTCAGTTTTAGAGAACGTTTCTCCTCGCCTTTCTGGCTTTACCTCCCCTTGGGATTTATTATGTGAAAAAGTAAAACAAAATCGCTTAATCCGGGTAAGATAAAGCGAATTTGAAATTTTTACGTGCAAAACTACCAAGGAATATATAATATCTCCCTGCAATCTTTAAATATTACAAAGCTCCCAAAAAGGCTTAACCACTTGGCTTAAAAGGTCCTGATTTAAATGCTAGAAATCACGATTCTACTTAATAAAATAAATCCATCATCCTACCACTTTCCCCAGAAAGAACTTTCCAATAGTAACATTTTGAGAAATGGTCAAACTGAACGTGCTTCTTTCCGGGAATTTCACAGCGTCATATTGACAAGGGACGCGCTCTACATGTGGCATGGCTTCATTTATCCTCGGAACATGACCCGTTTTTGATGTCTCATCTGCATCCCCGTCAATTGTAGCCCAGTTTTGCGGATTAAACCAATCGGCTCGAGAAGTTCGGCGAAACTTCACCTCTAGTTTGAGTGCAATTGAGATACTTTATATGGTTTCGAATACTATATGCATAATATCTACTCTAGAAGCCACAGGGAACCATAATAAATATAGATCATTACGACAGTACCCCATCTCTATACCTCTTCCATGCTGACAACTGCCAGCATCAGATAAAGTGGTGAGTCCAGGTTGGAATACCAAATGCCCGTTGACCGGTAGGATGATTTGTTTCCCAATAAAGTTACTCGGAAAGGCCACCACGGAGGGGCCCATCCATCCCGGAAATGAAAAAATATTTCCAGAACAATTCCCATCAACTAAACCCTCCCAGTTCAAAGGATTGCCGAAGTTCGTGTTCGGTGTCCATCTCTTCATTTCTCGTCCAGAACCCCACCCAATCCCGCGTACCAATGTCACCAACAACACAAATCGCATCTCCCGTAATTGGACAAGATTCATGATCATTCTCCCTTTAAATTTTGTCCAAACCAAAACGGAACGTTAAGGTTGAATTCAACTCAGGATCGATTTCTGTACAGAACAAATCCATCCAACCTCTGTAAATAAACTGAATAGTTTCCAAACTATCAACCTTTCATTGAATGGATTTTCTAAATAAAGTAATCAATGAGCCTTATCCGATCCGATCTGTATGCATTAAAACTTTCAGCAAGAATTAGAGTAGGAAATGCAGAAAAATGCTGAGAAACTTTTTCTAAAAAGTCTTTGAAAGCTTTTGGTTAATCTTTCTCTCTCTACAGTTTCTCTTCATAACATAGCTTTATTTTATATTTTTTTTTATATTTTATCCAACAAAAAGAACACCAAAAAGTAGGTACCAAGAAAGAGTCTGAATAATGGACAAATTGTACTAAGTGTGAAGTTAGTTGGCTAGTTTATTAAAGTTTTGTTCAACCGGACGGACGCAGGGGACTGGGTGGAAAGGCGTTTGCAGTTTACAATGCACTAGACACAACGACGGAAGAAAGGAACAACTAAACAAAAATGTAATGACAAGATCCCTTTTTTCTTTGATCTTAATCAGAGAAAGCAGAGGTTCTCCATCATACACCGCCCTCGTAAAGGTAACCGAATCTAACGAGGGTAAATTCTAGGGAAAAAGTAAGGGTTTTTCTAGATTCCCAAGTCCAAGCAGGCAAAAGGGTTTTATTAAAATATCTCAGAATCAGGAATGTTGGGTATGAACTGGAGTTTCATTTTTGGTCTTGGCTGGGAGTTTATTAAAAGATCCCTGAAGTAATTATTTAAATCTCTACTTTATTGTTCCCAATTAAAATCATTTTATTCTATCCTTTTGGCTACTAATAGTAGATTAAAATGGACAACTACATCTGCCAAGTAGGTACATTTCTTAAAGATAACGCAATATCTACTTATCCCCTTTTTAAAAGTGTCTCAACTACAAAAAAAAACATAAGGAAATGAAGATATCACTTACAAATGCCTTTTATCGGGTCAGCACGAACTGACTGCACTTTACCTCATTTGTAGACACCCAAGCGTTAATATATATTGAGAACAGTACTATATTTTTTCCGAATAAAAAGATGAAGTATCTTTGGGTGTTTATTGTCCCATGTTTTCCCCAAAGAGTCAAGAGACCATGAGAAGAATCCTGAGCTGGAAGATAATTGTTATGAAAAGCACGTTCAATGAGTATTTCATGGGGGATCTGCCCTGGACCGAGGTAATCGAGACGATGATTTTTACCCATTCCTCTGTTGGTTACAGAGAAAAGTGGCCGTTTTTTTTATCCTCCTCTTCGATTCTTTTTTAGGGTTATATATTTTGTTGTGGATTATGATGAAGTGGTCGGTGTCAATGTCAGTGTCCAATGTGCGGACGCTTTTGGTGGTAAGGGATGTTTTTGGCAGCCCAGACTAAAAGTTATGTTATGTTTAGGGTTCTCCCACTTCTGCTTTTTGCGTAGAAAAATATAAAGCGATCCTCTTGTTTTTATGTAAAATAAAAGTTTATTTTTGATTTAAAATACGCATATCACTGCATAAATATTACTTTTAATTTTAAAACATTGGGAATAAGAGATTGTATTGTAAGAGGGAAATAAAGTGGAGCATTTTATGAAATCTTTTAGTTTAATTATTTTATACAAAAGATTAAACTGACCATGCACAGATTTAATAAAAATAATTTACTTGAAAAGCACCAGAGTTTTATTAATAAAACCCCAACCTTTTAACTCAGATGGCTTTTGCAATGAGTCTGACCCGTATTTTTCTTAAAATCCGTCAGTTTTATGCATACATTATCAATAAACTCATCATTCCTGGGTTTTGGAACATGGTCAACCCTGCGTCAGCTAAACTTTAAGCTTAAACATACATTACAATAATATTTAGCGAATACCAAAAATCAGCACGAATGTAACAAACAGGGGCACAATCCCACAACTTTATATTCTTGATATTGCATCTCCTCGAGCTATAATCAGGCATATCAATAACATGTTTTAAAAGTTATTAAAAGTATTGGGGAAAACTTTTGGGCTCAAATTACACATAATTTACCATCCATCTGTTTTTCTCCGAGATCAAATTACTTTAACTAGCAACTCCAATAAGTTTCCAGCTCGAGAGAAAGATGAGAGGAAGAGATTCGATCTGCGAATTCGATGACGGTTCATTCATGATTGATAGTCTCAGTTTGGGGATTTAAAGTTGAAACTTTAGAATCCTATGCCGTGGTGAAACAAAATATGCATTATATTTCTCAAAACAAAAACTAACAAAGATGAATTATAAAAGTTGATGAGGTTTGGGGCTTCAAGCTTTGATGGATAGCTGTTTCCTCCACATCCCGGAGGCGAAGCCTTTCCAAATAAGTTTGGTTTTGGCTAAATAGTTATGGCATCAAATAACGGGTTTTTTTGTTTGAATCCGGATTGGCTTTTTTGTTTTGTTTTATAATAGTAGCTTTGTTTGATTTCTCTTAGTTTAAATAACAATACAAGGTGAAACAAAAACCTAAGGAATCCAACTACCCAACCACTAAATTGGGGTTTAAAGATTCTTGTTTTAGAACTTAAAATGGAAATGTCTCGTTTCATTTTTGAAGACTGAGATTTATTTTTTTGCGTAATGAATTAAACAGGATATAGGAAACCTTTTTGGTTCAATATAATTGGTAAATTCAATATAAACCACAAGGGATTTTTATTACTAAATCCTCATCTCAAAATTGCTTCGTTCCTGCAGATCCATTTTCTTAAACTCCTTTAAATATCTTCTTACCTATACAAATTTCAAAATTGCTTCCAGATTCCTTAAAAACCATCAATCCTTCTTCAGCAAACAATTAGGCTTAGCTCAGGTTAACTTAAAAACGGGAACGCTAAGGTTTAGTGTTATTGAGAACTGGTTTAAAACATGGATAGTTTAATCCTAAACGTCCCACAATACAATATGCAAGTGAACCTTATCAAATCCACAAATTCTCTACATGCATACACTATCAGCTTCCATAGTTAGAGTTAAGTTCATTAAGGCGACCTGTACAACTTTACGTATCGGAAAGCAGTGGCGTTTACGGCTCTGAATATTTTATCGGTTTTTTTGTAGCTCATTTTCTTCTAATTAGTGCACGAATGTGTCAAAAAGCAGCTACATTTTAAGCCTCAATACATTTAGCCTAGAAACTCAAACATGACGTGACTTTATTTTACGGCATGTGTGCGTACACACGTACTAAGAGTGAGGCGAATGGACTTTTTCCGATTCAGATAGAGTTGAATGAAATGCTCCCAGCACATGCAATCATAGTTTATTTAATTAGGACGCAAAGCAAAGGAATCATTATCATAATCGTAAAAATAATGCCGTTATTAAATCCAGTGCAAAATGGCTATTTAGTCCAGTAACTGAAGAAGATAAGGTACACGTATTTTAAGAACAAGCATAAATCCCTGTATAGACATGGGAAAGGCCTCTGGTCTGGTACTATCGACGATTCCGAATTACTAATGCCAAATCCTTACGGTTATATTTTGACAACGGAAATAGTTAGGCTTTTCCAAGATTTTTGCAATCTTTTTTGCCAAGATGATAGTAAAGTTTTTAAGTTTATCAGATTATTTTAGTACCAAACCCAGCGGATTCAATGTTAGGGGTTTCATGCTTTGCTTATGACATGTAACAAAATGGCTTTTTTTGAGGTATTACTTACTCTTTGAAATACTCAAATTTTACTACTACGCTAGAATATCAAATCATAACATCATCATCATACCTGACAATTTATACATTATAAATACAGATAAAAAACCGCATCAACTTCATTTTTCATGTAAATAAAACCTGTACATCCTTTTCCAATTAGTGTTTGGCGACAAACATTAACCTCGTGTGACATTTCCTTATAACCATTATATGGTAAAAAAACCTAGGATAACTTATGCAAATCAACTGTCGTAATTGTTCACAACGATGAACTCAAATAAAAACACAAATAAGCTTTTCATTATCAATATCACCTTTTACTACATGCAAGTCAATAAAACTTATTAGCGAAGAGCTTATCAGAGAAAAGTTAAAAAAATCCTCCGCAATTGAAATAAATATGACGGAGAAAAGTCTGTCCGAATCACTTCTTTTGTCATCCTTCATCTATAAGCAAGTTAGCTCAACTTTTTTTTAGCTGATCCTTAATAACTAACCCATAGTTAATAGTTATTCCAATCAAATCAAAGGCCATTTAACATTTGAACAAAGTTTACACCTCGAGATCTGGAAAAATGAATACTTTCCGTAGAAGTATAAGTATCTTTTTAGCAGTAGCTTTGATGCTGATTCACTTTCAAGACATCGAAAGCGCAGCGTCAAGCCGTAGACGACCTGGAGGCAGCGGTGGGGTTGGCCACGTTGGCGGAAATGGGGGTGGCAACAATGGCGGAAATGGGGGTGGCCACAATGGCGGAGATGGGGGTAGCAATGCAAGTGGTAATAAAGGAGAGCCCATAGAAAATCCTGCGGATTCCGACGAATATGCTGAAGAGTCCGAAGAATATTCTGAGGAGGAAACTGAAGCTCGGATATTTTTTAGCTCCCTTACACAAGCAGGTACGGTTTATGATATTTTAAGTATGGATACGTGCAATGTTCAGTTAGTGATTTAGATCACAGTTAAAAATTGAAGATATTTTAATGCAGAGCAGCTAAGTTTAATGCAAATGTCAATCCGTTACCACAACGTGGGACAAAAGAGTGAAAAGCCCAGTAAGGATCAAGACATTTTAGAAATCTTGGAACCCATCCCTACTGGACTTGCTGACAAAATGCTCGTATGTATTCCTTAACTATTGACCTTTTTTTACAAAAATAAGTACGGATGATACTTTCATTTAGAATGGAAAAATTCCCCGTTACTGGCAAAGGAATTTTACCAAATGGCTCGTCACCGACTTTAACCTCAAGCCATCCCATTTGAACCTTTTTCTATCGTAAGATTAAAGCCCAGGATACTTATAACTTTTAAAAAATTATGATTTAGCTAAGCCAATTTAACCTAACCAATTTTATTCTTTTTAGAACCGGAAGGTTTTGCAAGGAAAAGGAAATTTGTCCCTCGTTCGAAAGCATCGGCGGACTGTGCTGCCCCTTCGGATAAGCTGGTTTTTAAAATTGAACTGTTTTAAAAAGGACAGTTTCCGAAGCCCCAATTTCTCGGGATGCTATGTACATTATCTGTTAAATATACCCCTTATCTATTTTATAACTAGCTAAATTATCAAACAATAAAGTAGCTCAGTATTTATCATTCTAACCATCATAAGAAAAGACATTTACTTTCAGGCAATATCTTTTAGATTCTTAAAATCTACAAGAAATCAATAAATAGTCTCACTATTCCCAATACACACTCATTTCCAATAGTAATGTCATCATCCATCCA
The DNA here is from genome assembly GCA_034682405.1 of Hydroisotoma schaefferi. Classification (NCBI taxonomy): domain Eukaryota; kingdom Metazoa; phylum Arthropoda; class Collembola; order Entomobryomorpha; family Isotomidae; genus Hydroisotoma; species Hydroisotoma schaefferi. Next base: position 20,124 of record JAQFZX010001124.1, on the reverse strand, counting down.
TATCCATCCATCTTATTATCTATCCCTCTTTGTGCAACCATCATCATCAAATCCCAAGTTATAATAATATTAACTCATCTCTATATTAGTATCAATCAATCAATATTAACACCGAGAGTAAATCAATCAAACTCTAACTACCGGCAGCCAATAAATACATTATTGTGGTTATGTATCATTTCCAGTAAATAAATACAAAGTTCTAAGTTCAGCTGCATCCTTTCATCCTTCCTAACCATGACTTTTTACAAAAGCCATGCACCTATCCCATGTGCTAATGGGAAATTGATATTAATGAATCCAATCCAATTGTAAATGGGGTAGAGACGGATGGAGGAGACTATTTTTATACTGTTTTCTGCTGACGATCCCATTCCCTGAAGAATATCTGCTAGCTAAATAAATGAGTCACCAATAATAATAATAAAAGTGCATTCAACGATACCAGAAGGTCACAATCAATACAGAAACCTCCTCACGTCTCCAACAGTGCTACATTGTTTTGCTGAATATATCATTTGTCCCTTTCTATTTCATGCCAAGGGATAATTAACCCTGCAGTTGTAGTAGAAAATAATAAGTTACTTCTTGTAAAAGTACAGCTTTAATCCAAACTAAACTCTTTATCCGACGGAGAAACAAAACTATAACTTTTTATGCGGTAGTTTCTTAGATTGCTTTTTATAGTAGAACGTTTCTTGCTTTCTACGACTACAACATACACATTTCCAGTGTTACTGGTCCTTTTGCTTGTATAATAATAAAAAAACACTCCTTTTTTTACAATAAGGATAAACTTTAGACTGCAGTTGCAGTTTTGCTGGAATTTGGTTATGTTAAAGCCTTAAAACACTAAAGAACTAAAAGAAGAGCAAAGGATATGAAATAACTCCTCCACTCTTTCAGTTTCTTTTGAAATTTGAGAAATTAAATGCGATTGAGTCAAAACTTTTCCAAAACTTTAAATTAAACCATTTCAGCTCTTTAAATTCATTTTAATACTTGAGCGATGAAGGGTCTAGGATCTTTTAAGTTCATGTTGAGGGATTTCATTAATTTAGAATTAAGGGCCAAGATTTATTATTTTTATTTGGGCTATATTCTGTCATAATTTAGGGTGAGCCAAAACCCTGCAAACAAATCCACCCAGCAAACTTTCCGTCTCAATCTCCTTTTTTCGGAGTACCGGATAACGGTTTCACTACAACGCAACACCCACATCCAAGTCTCGCAACCGAATGCAACAAGGTGCCGAATAATGCATGTGTAAATGGGTGTTCCCCTTAAAGACTTTAAGTAATTAAGAGAATGGATGAAGGACAAGTGAGGGTGAGGGTGAGGGTCAGACACGAGGCTTTACTTTAATTCATTATTTTTACGTATCCGTTAGTTAAAACTGAACGTGTTAAAGTTAGAGGAATGAATATCCATATCCTCCCTTTGAAATTTTAGAGCTATTCTTGGGGGAAATAGAACTGTGAGTGATCTTAATTGTTTATCAGTAAAAATGGTAATCATAGTAAAAGCCTTCGATCTGCCTAAATCCATGACTGAACTCTTCGATTCCAAATTGTGTTGTTGAAACATGTACTTTCTCACTTTCTGTGCAACGAGGAAGAGTCCTACTACAGTTTCAACTTTTTCTAACAGACAATCTCTTCTATATTTGATTGCACATTAAAATAATTTAAATTAGCCGTAATATAGTTAGATGCTATTTGTAATGGTAATGTGACGTAATGTTATCAAAAACCTAGCTTTAAACCGTTCGAAATATAATTATTTTACCTAAATATTGGTTGTTTCTGGTATTCAGTGTTCCATTTACTTTATTGACCTAATTTAAAATGTTATCGAGTCTTTCTCTTTTACACTTGTTTTGATAAACGTTGCTTATATTGTATGTAAGAAACGTGCAAGAAAGAAACTTTGTAATTCACAGCTAGACCAGCAGTACGACAAGGTTACGCCGAAACAAGCGATCCTAAAACTCTAGGTTCGCGAGTCTTCAATCTTATTTGCATCAGAAATCTCTGCAGAAATCATAAGGTCTAAAACTTGTTAACATGAATAAAGGATTATCATAGACATTATCCGCTTCACAACTTCTTTAGTTAATAAACGAAGGGTTAGATTTAAAGAGTAATAATAGAAATGCGAGGAACTTATATCATTACATTCCATGCACAGGTTTCAACTTTTAAACCAAAGAATCATATATCAATTACCTAAACACTTGAACCGCTTGAAAATTTAATGCTGTAAAGAATTAAACGCAAAGATCCCCATTTTATTCCAATCAGAAAGAATAGTCAAATCTGTCACCATAAGCCATATTGAACTTCAGTCTCACTACACAGCATTGAAGTTAGGGATAAAAGCTTTAGTTTGAGTTGAAGAAAGAGTTGATTTCGGCATTGGCTACATTTGCCAAAAAGGAGGGGAATGGTTGACCGCAAGGGTTAGGTCCAAAGGAGACGACCCCGGCTAAACATTTATTGCAGACTAAAGGACCACCGGAATCTGCCACACCTGTAACAAATTTTTAATTAAAAACTACCAGTAATTTAAGTGAAAGATTCAACTTCAGAATTACAGGAGTTCGACTCGAGTTAGTAGTTTTTACAGGCTCCTTGACGAACTTTTTACTTCCCAAACTTTTTAGAAGCCGTTTATAAATTACGAAGTTTGACCCTTGACTGTCCCATCCCTAACCCCCCAAACCTCCAACCTTATTTTGATGCTTTAGTAGATACTTACACGTAGCTTGACCCTTAACTCCCCCGGCACAAAATACGTCCATATTTACCGGAAATGGAACCCCCGCAGCACAGGTTGCTCTTGAGACTACATTCACATTCAATTTTTGTAACTGGGTTGGAGTAACAATTCCACTAGACACGGTCGATCCCCACCCAGTGGCCGTGCAAGTGGCACCCACTGCCGGTTCCGTGGTACACAGCGGAACCGCTGCAACACGCACATTCAGCGTCAAAGGAGTGCTCAGGAAGATCTTGCAAACGTCGAAGGTGACAGAACCGACGGGCGTTCTGTAAAAATAGGATGCTTACCATCATAATTAATTAATGTGACGTAACTGAATCAAATGTTTGACGTTTCTCATGTTTTTTAAATGCATTTTCTACTTTCTTACACAGTAAACTTAGCATGCCTAGTCAGTCGGCTGACTTTAGAAATCTGTTGAGTAGTTTCACTCGTTAGGATGTTATGAGCACCGGCCACAATTTGCAGGCTTGCGGCAGGAAACTCGACTCCAGTAGCTCCATTAGTGCAGCAATGTGCCTTGATCAATAATCAAGATTAGCATTAAAATTAAATTAACTAGATTCTAGCAAAGTTGAGGCAAAGTTTGAGACAGGATATGTCTAGTTTAGCAACAATTGCATGTTTGGAACGTTAGACGATGTAATCGTCTAGGATTTTGAGACTTCATACATCAATTAAGCAGTGCAAAATTTATAATTAAAAGGGATATAAATGTCCATACGGCAGTGGCAATCTTAGTTGTGCTAAGCACAGCACCACCACATTGATGACTCCAAGCACCGCCGATTAAAACCTGTACAGAAACTTGATAAGGGAACTCTCCTGGTGTGGCGTTTGACCCTCCAATTATTTGTGGTTTATAAATCTGACCCTGAACCGTAGTATTAGGGGCCACTCTTGCCAGTCTACTGTCCTTTTCGTATGCAGACTTTGGGCTTTCCTCGACCAGAGTTTTACCTAGGAGTTGCATTAGAATTATTGCATCTTCCCATGTAAATATATTTTTTTTGAAGGCCATGACCGGCTTTAAACTGCATAGGTCTTTTTTAACCTTCTTTACAACTTTAAAAAAACAATTTTTCTCATTCGTTTACTTACCCTGAACCGCTACAAGACCCAACGCAACAACCACGAAGAACGATTGCATTGTCATTTTGGAAATTTCAGTAGATCTTCTACAGCTTACTTACTAACACCGTACTGTGAATAAAATGATTGTACTCAAACTTCTGACATTTTACTGGGAATAGTTTCACTTCAAGTGGATGTTCAATCTTGTCATTTCGCTGAATATTGTGATAAAGATTACGAAAGTTCACATGATAACTCGATTGGACAATGATCAAGATAATTAATGTAACTCTGTTTTCACACAGATAAATACATTTGCTACTAATTCATTGGCAATTCCCGTCCTGTAAACATTAATTAATTATGCTCATCTCATCAGTTGACTTCGACAGTTTTCAGCCGGCTTAGTTTACCTAGGCTTTTATCATAGGTACGCATATACACATTCGCAAGAATAACTTTTATTTGTTCATTTTGCCAAAACCCTTAAACCTGTCCGATTTCCCTGTAGACGTGGACCCTCCAAAAACAAAACTTCACCAGTTTCCATCTTGTAAAAAATTCTCAACTTTTACAGACCGAGCGTTCTCTAATAATTTCTGTGAATCATACTTCTGTTGCTACCACGAAAACAATTGATCCTATAAGCTACTCAAATACTCAGATATAAAGCTCATTATTGAAATTAATGACTACAATAGTTAATTAGGTAACATGATAGTAGGACGCAAGAGAGAGAGAGAGACACGGCGATTTACTATGCATTTTGGATCATTTTAGGCTCCAAGAGATTAGTTGGCTTTTTCTAAAGCAACGATGATAACCTAACCTAATTTTGAACTTGAACTGTCTCTATTTTTCACGTTTAATGTAACCCAGGTTAATTTTACTTTCTAAAAACCCCCTCCACATATTTTACAATGCTACAAGCCGCCTTAAACCAATTCACCGTTCGGGAATGCCAACCTTTCAGCTTCAGCAACCTAACCATAACCTACACATATTTAAAGCTATCGAAATAAGGTTAACTTCACAACGAGTTCCCCATAGGTACTTCATTACAAACACTGTAATTATTTAAAACCCTCAAAGTATACTGGAAATATGCACATATTTCTAAGCGATTGTCTCATTAATTGACCTTGCATGGAAGAAGGCTTATTCCAATTGCATATTTGTAATAAGTCAGCCACCGTTTATAAGCATTTCATTTATCATTTTCCAGTAATGCTCATCAACTTGTTTGTACATTTCCTAACCTTATACTTTTCACTTTCCACAACCTTTACAAAACAAACTCTTTAAATTCTATGGAAGTGTTAAGATAGGAACCATCATCATTGCAATTTCCTACCCTATACTTTCCTTCACTGTACTTATCTCCATGAATGAATGACATGCAGTAACGTTCTCCGTATTATAAACTCTGACCCTCGATGGAAGAAAGCAACAATAATTCAATAAATAATGCATTAGATTATGCATACTTAAACTCCACTGACGGCGGGTGGGAGGGACGATAACTGGGTGTGGTGGTCGTTTGTACTCTAATAGAAAATTCATTGAAATTTTCTTTTTTTTTACTGGGGTGCATAGTAAAGTGGTCAATTTTAGCCGAGCAATTCTACCTGGAGATCCAAATATTTTTACGTATGGAGTCTGCTTGAGAAAATACCAAGTTTTTATCCCTTTTGTAGTAAATGGGCAACAGGTACGCTACGCAGCTCAGCTCCTTATAAACCCCTTTTGATAACTGCAGTACTACCTCGGAGCTGTTCATAAATCAAGCCAAACTGCCGAGTTTCATCCGTTTCTTCACGGTATATTCCCAAATAGTTGCATCACTCGAATTCTATGTTGATTAGCTTCTCATTCAGCTTTAAAAACTCCACTTAATTGTTTGTAGCCCATTTTTAAATAAGACCCTGTAGTAGATAGTTTGAAAATAGGCCGAGAATTTAATAGACCATAGTTAATTCGGCTATATACGGTATGGAAACTACCTTCAGATATTTTTCAACCACCCACTATAGTTGCTACTGCAAAAAGTGATTATTAAGCGGCCCCTTTTCCAAATAAAGCTTCAGCTATCGATTTTACCGAGTATTGTGAAATGTCTCCACTGATGTCTACCACTTGAAAATGAATGAATATAAATAAATAAGTAAGAAGCAACTGTAGCAATGATCTCTTCCAGTTTAATTCAAGATTTATTCAACTCGTTAAGCTTTTACAATACTTAATCTACTACACTAACCGTAAAACTAGGTTGAGAGTTGATAATAGTTAAAACTTCAACTACTACAAGTAACTTTTAACATTAGTAAGATTGCATCTACCCGGAGGAGTTAAAATTAAGACTAGGTTTTATTATTTACAATACAATTACAATAAGGATCAAAACTTGATAATATCACTATCTCCTTTAAGATCGAAATCTAATTTAATTACAGAATGTACACTTCAGCATAAACTGTTGACTTTAAGCTTTATACCTGTATTGATTCTGAAGTTTACCCTTATCTGTTGTTTTATCAGTGGGGACAATAATATTAATGGATATTGGAACTTGGAAATTGAAACGCGTATCATTCTAAACAATAATCCGTGAACTTTTTATGACTCATTTAATGTTATCGTCGACAACTTTTTATTTTTTTGTGTCTTTCCTACAGAATTGATTGATTCTTGACAGTTTACTTTAATCATAAAAAACAAGTTACAACCACATTTAAATAAAGATAAGGTAAATATGACAAAACATAATAAAAAAATAATTAAATTAAGTAAAAGTCCCATGAAAATAGAAACAGCAGACTATAATAGCGACGAAGAGAAATATTTTATTTATTAAAACCCGATTCCGTCTCCATTCTTCGTTTCTTTTTATCAGTATAATTAAATATTGTAGGAGAGGAGGAGGTCTTCCGCATATTATATCTTATCTTAGGATTTTAGATAATCGCCTCACCCAGTCCCGCATGCCTAGCTGGAAAAGTCCGCAAAACAATAGCATGTTTGTAAATATTGTGCTAGAAAGTACGATGTTAGGGTGAAGAACTGGATAAGCCACCAAGTGGACTGGATAACACCGACTCCGCCCCGAACTGCTTTCATGAAATCGCATAAAAACAATTTCTCTTTAATTATGCATTTATTCAAGTAGATTTTTAGGGCAGAAAATGCCCATTTAGTTAACTAGCCTATCTTACAATACTACTCAAGTATAAACTAGACTAGAACTCGACTGTGATACTGGATGAAAGTTAGTCCACGCATACGTGATTGTAAATATTCATGCATAGGTTAACTCCGGTTTAAGTGTCAACATGGATGGATTTCATTAGAAGGACACACAAAAAAGTGATATAGAACAAAGCTTTTGTTAAATTTAGATAGCTTTTAAACCAATGCTCAGTATTTGTGAAAACTCTCTTATATATTCAGGTTAAAAAGGATTCAATTCAACATATTTCTACAGCTAACTCCAATAAACAGCCTCCTCATGTCAATAATTCCTTACTCACGTCAATAATTACTTCTTTTTTTATTTAAAAGGGATGCGTCTGCACCATTTATGCATAGAGCTTCATCCTAGCCACTACCCATTTAATGTTAGACAAAAGTCGAAAAACTTAGATAGCATTACCTAATAGTGAGACTTCCCGATCGTCTTGAAAAACGGGGGCGGCGTTAAAAGACGTTGCAGCAGTCACCTTCAGGTCTGACGGTTGTTTTCTAGAGTTACCGACGATTTTTTCATCTCCATTTTGCCAAAAGAGGGTAGAAATACTCGCCAAACATTTGACCTTGGCCTCCCCGTCCTCCGTGAAGTGGAAGGGTTCTAGGGTCATGTTTAGCGTTGAGATGGTCGACGACAGCCCCAGAAGTGTCACCGGGACACTCATACGCTTCGGGGATATTGTCTCCACACCGTGCTCTATCTGCCAATTCCAACGTTTCAACGTTTCAATAGTCAACACAATTTAGTGGAATGCTTAGGATTTCGTGTAACAATTAAATATTTCATTTTAGCAAGAATTTTTGGACTACTCATTTACTCATGAAATCCCAGTGGATTTCTTACATTTTAAATTAGAAAATATGATAGCTCAAGGATTTAGCAGGAATACAGAAGGCTTGGGATTATATTAGAGTGGAGTGGACGGATGAGTTCTAAATTATTCTCTGCTTTTGCAGGTATTTTCGCTCAATTCGGCTAAAAGACGGGGTTAAAATTAAAGTTGATATGGATTTAACTTTTTATGCCAACTTTTATATTGACTAAATATAATTTAAAGGTATTCCGGAACATTTTACTTGGCTTTTAGAATGGATCAGAATTTATTTAATTTATTTTTTTGGAGTATAATTTTAACTTTACAGTAGGGATATTTAGTCATGTTTAAAAGGAAGCATATTAGGAGTCTTTAAGCGTCATATCTCTTAGCATTAATGTCCCTTGCGTTTTCTAACATGAATTTCAGCTTAGTTATCTTCTACTTCTGAGGACGATTAAGAAGACGGAGGAAAATAAATATTATTCTTAATTTTCCAAGGAATTATCCCATGTAATGCTATCCCATCGTACAGGATAGAGAAAGTAGTAAGATGATAAGAAGTAGTAGTAGTACTTTGGAGTATAATTCTTACCGGGAGGTCGTTGATATACCAAGAGAGTCTGGCAGGGGGAAATGACTTTGATGATGTGCAGTTAAGAAGTAGATTATCTCCGCTTTCATATTCATCCTGAATCTTACCCTGGATCTTGGGACCTTCTCCAGGCAAATCTTCAACAACCAGACAAACTTCAAGTCAATTAAGTCAAAAGAAACATTATACTCGTTTCTTTACACTTTTTCCTCAGAAAAAGATACTTCAAACGTCCAAAGCAGTAGGTAGATAGGACTTTTTTATATTTGAAATTTAACTCATTTTTGGGGTTTGCTGGAATAGATCTTGTTTTAAAAATAATTTCAGGTTTCCGGTTTGATGTTTCGGAGTTCAAAATACATAATTAGAACGGGTTTCGACTGCAAAATCTTTAAAACCCTTTAATTCAAAGGGTTTCTTAATTTTAACGTTTACTTTTAGCAAGGAAGGAAATAGTTTAACATTGAGCTAAACCTCCGAAACCCTTTTATTGCACCTAATCTCTTCGGGGTTTTATAAATGTGTTATAAAGCACAATAAACTCGAACCATTCTAGTCCCTACCCCAAGAAATTATTAACCCCAAATACCCCAGTAAAAGCCCCACCCATTTCAACAACCCTTATTTTGGGCATATGTTGCCCAGCAAAAGAAGATAAACCCCGATATCCTCCGTACCCTACTTTATTTCATTATCTTTATCTTCTAGTTTGACTAGAAGGAAATTAATCCAAAGATAACAATTAAAATTCACGCAGAAAGTAGAGGACTTCTAGCTTAATTTATCTGTTGAGATAAAAACTTCTCAGCATATTGCCTCATCATATCACCAGTCCAATTCCTTCATCCTTTCTTATCCTAATCTTTATAGAAGAGAGAGCCAGACAGATTGCACAAATATTATTTCACATTTAGCATAACTTTTAACTAATTCAACGAGCGAAAACATGCGGAGATTGTGTAACTCAGATTACTAATAAGGCTCATTAATTTAAATCACAAAAGTGTCAGAAAATGTTATTAATTTTAATAAAAAATGTTTCAAGCAGTTGCCAAACCCATTACTCTGTAAATACATGCAAAAGCAGTATGATTTTGTTGAGTAAAAGCAAACATATTCTTGTGCTCGATAAGAGTTTACAAAAGTTTCAAACTCAAATCTAAACTTACGAACGACAGTCATGCGGCCCTCTCCATGGACGGAGGCAAAGGAAGGGCCTTCTGCCGACACTTCACATCGATAAACGCCTGTTGATCGTAAATCTAGTTGACGAAGTGTTACAAATTTCTGGTCTGATCCTTCCATCTGTAAAGGCAAGATTACATTCTTTCATATAACAAAAAAAACAGTGGAGATAAAAAAAAAGAGAAGGTAATAAAGATAGTCTAGATCTGCCCATGGTCCAAGGGAAAGTTTCTTATACGGATTGATAGTGAACATTACATTGTAAAAAATTACTATCCCAGATCCCCCCTTCAATCCTTTTTATTGCAATGCCTATCCATCTTAGACACACTTTCACTACTATTTACTTCATATCCGTATAAAACCCTGTAGCTTTCATCAATAACTGTGTCTGGCAAGGCTTGGTTGAGACCCTCTCAATAGTTAATCTTTTAACTTGTTGGGAGGCATTAGATATCTTTCTCTTTTTTGCTCCCAAAGGTACTACAATATAACCTGGGGATTTTTGGGTCGTTCCCTTACAACTTTTGGGGTTTTATTAGGACTGTAGGGGTTTAGGCATTTTTTCATCTTGTTAAGTAAAGAATTAAACGGAGTTTGAACTTTCTTGAAGGTTTGAAAATAATTTTTTGATCCTCTAAGTTATCTTGGAGGATTTCTAAGTTTTGTAAGTTTACACCTACATTAAGACCATTGAAAATTAACTCCCCCGGGGGAGTAGTTTCCGAAAATACGGTATCATAAACCAATGCAGAGGGAAGATAGAACAGTATTTTCATTGCAATACATTTTACCCTAACGCAGAGCAATGATGAGAGCAATACCCACGGTATCATTTGACGCTAGGTATCATTTGACGTGGTATCATTTGACGCTAGGTATCATTTGACGCGGTACCATTTGACGCTGGTATCATTTGACGCGGTATCATTTGACGCTATGTATCATTTGACGCGGTATCATTTGACGCTAGGTATCATTTGACGCGGTACCATTTGACGCTAGGTATCATTTGACGCGGTACCATTTGACGCTAGGTATCATTTGACGCGGTATCATTTGACGCTAGGTATCATTTGACGCGGTATCATTTGACGCTAGGTATCATTTGACGCGGTATCATTTGACGCGGTATCATTTGACGCTAGGTATCATTTGACGCGGTATCATTTGTCGTGCACCCGGTTTATTATAGTTTTAGTCATTCTGATTGTTTTCTGGTTTTTGATGTTTGCGAGGTGCATGGAGTTATTGCTAGTGTAAAAGCTGAATGGAGTTTAAGTAGAAGTATTTTATTAACATTGTAACATTCTTTGTAGAATGAAGTTAAAGTTTAATTGAGTTGCTTCCTTTTTCCTATAAACGTTTAAGAGATTTATAAAGTACTAAAATTTTTAAGACATCTCGTTTTTTACTTTACAGGCTACATTATACCTTGCGCCCAATACAGGAAAGCTTGCGCTTAAAAATATGTATGAAATATGTATTCTTTCGAATTCATTAAATTCTTACGAGCCTCTTTATTAGTTTCAAATAATTGCAGAACTGGAAATATATTTTTCACTGACTTACTGACTACTGAAATAACCCTTTCGAGTTTAACTGACTGTTGCATCCTTCACTTCAACTGGATAGCGTGTTAAAGAAAGAGTGAAAAGTTAACCCAGAATGGAACGATTTTTCACACGTCATAGAACCAATATTTCTCCTCATTCAGTTGCCTCTTGAACCTATTCCTTTCTTCCAATTCTAAAGAAGTCTATCATTCCTTCAAACTTCAAACTAACAACTGCTTCTTCTTCGCAACTTATCCTGAGGTTTCAGCGATTTATTACTGGACATTAGGGAATTCCGAACAGCTCATATACCTGCATCTAGCTAGATGCCCGTTTATGAAAGGCTTACATTTTTTGGGGCTTATGGAAAAAGTATTTGATCCTATGAAAAAAGTAAGACTGCTTTCAGAAAAAGTTTGACACTCATAATCAACGGGAATAATACTATACAAGACCTCAAAATCTCTTTTTGTTGATCAAGCAGAGAGAAAATAAGTTGATTTATTTTGTAAATAGATGACACAAATTACTAAGATAACCCAATAAATGCGTATTTAAAATTCTTTCTATTGGACATAAATACTTTTTCTATAGGTCCAACTTAATTACATATAGGGTAAAGTTACCATGCACAGGATCAACTTACTTTTTTTCATAGGACCAAATACTTTTTCTAAAGGCCCCCAAAAATGTAAGCCTTTATGAAAATCCTGACCCAGTTTTCACCCTGATACGGTGAAGTGTAATCTTTTGAGTGTATTTATTTGCTGAGAGGAGATTTTTTCAATTCACGTCGAATTTTTAAAACCCTACGTCCAAATAATTCTTGTATCATTCGTAACAACTTGTCATACGCCATTTTTTAGTAGTAGTAGCACTAGTAGTAACTTGAGTGGTAGTAGTAGAAGTAGTAGTAAAAGCAACAGTCGTAGTAGTTGAATAGTAGTGGTAGTAGTAGTAGTAGTAGTAGCAGTAGTAGCAGTAATAGCAGTAGTAGTAGTAGTAGTAGAAGTAATACATAAGTAGCATAGCCAAAGTAGTAGAAGTAGTTGAAGTAGTAGTAGTAGTAGTAGTAGTAGAAGTAATACATAAGTAGCATAGCCAAAGTAGTAGAAGTAGTTGAAGTAGTAGTAGTAGTAGTAGTAGTAGAAGTAATACATAAGTAGCATAGCCAAAGTAGTAGAAGTAGTTGAAGTAATGTATGTTATTTCTGAAGATGATCCCCAAGCGGCCATTTGTACCAGGTCCTTGGTGCCTTTCTGCCTGAAAAAACTGTTACTAGCCGAGGGAGTCTCCGTGGTCACTTACTACCTGGATCCAATTTACCCTTCGCCCTCCAATTTCTCCCTCACACCCTTTTTCCTTAACTCTCACATCATAAAATATATCGTAGCAATCCTATCCTCAATCCAATTGCGGATGCTATCTAATTTATTCTTTCTAGGGAGAATTCTTCCGCTTTCAGAGAAAAGGTGTAAGTCAGCCAGGTGAGATATTTCAATTCAATCCGAGTTTTCTTCAATATTTATCTTTTCCTGAGAAATAAAATCTTTGGAATAGTCTGCTACAAAATGTCTTAATAGTAATGGCATTCCCTTATCTCCAATCGAGGTAAGTGTAACAAATGGAAATCTACATATTTCTATTAAATTTGTTACCAAGTGAAAATGCTATTAGATGAAAGTAACGGGTACGAATCCTTTTGCACCTGATCATGACAACGTAGAATATGTAGATAAGTACAGATTGTACTACGTTTCCGGGACATAGACGCCTCATTTTTTGGAAGCCTGCTGAAATCCGACCCGTAAGTGGACCACTCACCCATTCTGGCTTTAATACAATTGGCCATCCATACATGAGTTCAATTTATGTGAATAATCAAAACGCAAATTTCCCTAAAAAAGGAAAAACATCCGTACGAATCGAATCCACTTGTATAGTAAAATTCCTTGCAATAAGCATCACTTGCAACATTAAATCAATGTGGTGGATAGTACTCGAATAGTCATGTTTCGATAAAAATCAATCGAGCATCACGATCCCAATCTCCAACCAAAATAAATGCTACCTTATCAAAATACTATGTAGGTATGTTTCAAACGTGGGGCCTAGTCTCACGTCAGGTCATTTCTTACTTATGATTATCATACCCCAACATATCTTATCCAGCAGGCCCTTATCTTACAGTTGTATCAATAAATACATTGATTGATAGATGCGACTATGTTGGTTAGTATTTAGGTCATCTAAAGATGTATTATGCAGATAATACTACATGCCAAGATTGAAATATTATGCGGATGGTCCACAAATTCAGATAACAATTTTAATCCACTCTGACAGAGAAATATTTCAGGGCATTTGTTCTTTCTCGGGATAAATAGATAGCCAACACACACAGTACAGTGGCCATCTACTACCCCCGATTTCCCCCATCCATCTACTTAACACCGGTCACAGCCATAAACACTCGAGTACAAACAATCCCTGTCAATCCGTCTATCCTCTACATTTACCAATAATAATATACACAACCCATCATGCCTGGCTGCTCGAAAACTGCAGTGGTTGCCGTTGCGTTCAATAAAAAACCAGTCTCGGTTTATAACCCGGCGAACCATTAATATGCATAGTTATAGTATACTCCAGTAGTTCCATACTTGGATAAACTCGGTTGGATTGCACAACGGCCGTCAAATAATAATGTTTTCTACTTCTACTACTGCTACATTTCTTGCTTAACATGGTAATAACATAACGTGGTGATATCAAAGAGAAAGATCCACTCTTCTCTTGACAAACGGACATCCTCAAGTGCTTCTGTACCAACTGAGCCGATAGGATGGAGAAAGTGACGTGAAAACTGCCCATCTAACCAAACTTGTGTAAGTTGTATGGTTGTGTGTCGAAAAAACATTGAAATCTCCACGAAATGTTCGATTGCGGTTTCGCCATCAACTCAACTCCGAAAACAAATGCAAACAAATATAAATCCAATCGACTCTCCTGGGGGTTCAATACAGATATAGACATGCATACATGCATCCATTTAAGAACGGCCATATCCCAGGTTCTCAACAAGGAAGAGGGTGGGTGAGAAATCACAGCTAAATTTCAGAAATGCTTGCCAATTTATTTTTGGAAAGTAGTTTCAGTTCTACCAAATTCGGCATATAAAATTGGAATTTTTAAATGAAATTTTGTAACTTGGGGTTTCAGAACTTTGCTATTTTTACATATAGAGTGTTTTACACCAAATGAGAGTTTGCTTCAATCGAGTTAAATAACTTATAACTGGAGAAACTGGAAAACTGAGTAAATATCATTAAAATATATTATTTTAAAAGTATTATTCTCGGTCTCTGACATTCAATAACCGGAGCCACTATTCATATGTCTAGTGACTTGAAATAATTAACTCTACCCCAAGAACCGTACTAGCTCCTTTGCAGCGCAGCGTAACCTTTTGCACTTTATCCATCTGCCTGATCAGCAATAGCAATCGCAGCTCTTTGTCAATCGAACCGTTTTACTCTACCTTGCCAAACCTCAAATTCATTCATTCATGATCAATGCTTTCTCATTTCCCGAAGAGAAATACAGCGAGGAAAAGAAACGAGTTATTGTTTACTTATCAACATTCATACACAACTATGACATTATGGGATTGCAAAACGCACTTTCAGAGGACCAAATACACTGAAAGACACGGAAATTCCACAGAATATGACGATTGGGATATTTCCAGGGTCAAGACAACATTTACAGAAAAAGAACAACGTATTATGCTGTAGTCGTTTTAGTTTACTAATTCTTCAGACTACCTCTGAAAACTCATTAAATCAACTCCAATTGAAGGAAAGTCATAACCCAACCAACCAAATTACAAACCAGATCAAATATATAATCAAACCAATGGAATCTCATTAAAAACCAATCTTCTTTTTAATCCTTTGTTGAAACTCTCTCTCTCTCTCAAATCTCAAATCTTGGCTTTTACTTCATCATAATGAAAAATAGGATCCCTCATCCAAGAAATCATTTAAATGCTACAAACAAAACCACAAACCAAAATATAAACCCCTCTCAAACTCATTCTTTGAACTAAATGGAAACCTAATTGACAGAAATACCAATTTCCACCAGCTTATAGCGATCATCTCGTACACTAACCTATGCCACACCCCAAATAAACTATCACTTCCAACAAACTACAGGGGGAAATAAAATCTGTACCACCAACGAAATCCGTTCTTTTCTACAGATTTCTCTGATATTTAAATCCAATTACTTTTACTATTTTAGTCCCCCTTTCCAAATTCTTTTCCAACTTTCCTATCTTAGTTTCTTTCAAGTTCTTTTTTTTAACTTTTTTATTTAAAAAAAAACAGTACAAGAATTGGAGGAAACTCTTCAGGAAAACGAGTAGGTCGCCTCGCTCGAAAGTTCATCATCTATTTCGAGTCCGACTAAGCCCCCTAAGATTAAAAGAGATCTTGTTGGATCAACCGAGCCCACGTCTTGAGGACTTTACGTCCATTCTAAAGTATGCGACTCGTACCACTCCATAGACAAACGGATCTTATACTCTAAAGTCCACTTTCCCAGGGAAAGTTGACATTTCCGTATACTGATCTTCTGTAAGTCGGTCGTTGCATTCATTCCTTAGGTAGGTACTTGTTGTGGTTCTTTCTGATGGCTGGCAGTAAAATCCCAAGGACTTAAAAATACTCTGGAACTCCAGTTCTGTTCGGAAGTCTTGGATGGTTTTGAAGGTTTAAAATTTTACATCCAAACCGGGACAAAGTCTTAATTTTGTTGTTACGCTTCTTAATTAACAAGATGGTATAGCTAGCCTCCAATTGTAATGTCTACTACTGCAACTTGCTAAAATTGTACAGTGAAAAATACTGATATTTAATAAAATACAATTAAACCTAACAATCCTTTTAATCTACTTTATTCATTAAAAAAAGTTAGAGAATCTGATTTATTTATTTAGTTGCATCGCTCCTTCCCATTTTAATTCAGAAGTTGTAGAAAATATAAGGTACACATAATTTATACTTGCTATTTGCACAGCAATCTTCATTTTGTTCCAGACTTCAGCTATGCAAGCGTAGCGTAGGTTAACAAGTGAAAGTTTTAACAAAGTCGACGGGCTTTAATGCTGTCAAACTTAACATTAACTGAGGGCAACTGGCTCCTAACGTCCCACAACTGAGACAACTCCAGACATTATTGACAATATGTTTCCAAACAACGTGAGTATATTCAGATGCTTTCTCAAAAATATTATATTAAGTTTACTATTTTAAACATGTCCTATTATTATTTTGGAACTACTTATCTTGCCTACTTTTACTCCATCTTGTATATAGAGCTTCAGTGAGGAACTCTGTGATAGATAAAGACTTTATTATTATTATAACAGTTCCACTTCCACTGCGTTCTATACCTATTCAATTGTTGTACTTTGTGTCGTGCCGTGTGTATTGCAAAATTCGCTGTCGACTGCTGTCTGTAGCATACGCACTCTAAAAGTGTAATAAGTTTGTTGTTGAGTTCTTCAAGATCTCTCGTTATGTTAGTTTATTTCTCTCGTTCCAAAAAATCTTGAGATTTTGAATCCTCTCCATTCGGCGTTTCAGCTTTGGCTACTGAGTTCAATGCCAAAGAATCCCATCCTATCCTACTATTCTACACGAATAATAATAATACAACCAAGCCTAATATACTGGATGCCAACAGCTTTTGTTACAAATGACATTCAATTTCCTCGAGAAAAAAATAAGAAACGCACGAAAGAAAATAAACGTAACAATGAAACACAACGGAGGAAAGGCATCTGGACTTTGCTTTGGACACGTTTACTAAATCGAGTTTTGTTGAAACGCATCTTTCTTCGCAGCTCTTGATACAAAAATCGAAGTCTTTCATAAAAATAAATCTCAGAATGTAAAAGTTCCCCGTAAAATGGCCGGTAGCTCTTTCTTTGCTACAGTTTAAAACTGAACATAATTATCTTTGAATTTAATGCTGCATCATTCATTTCTCGATGGGAGAATTAATAACGCCATTCTCCATAGGCATACATGCAAAAACAAATTACTATTTTTAGAGACTGAACAGTAAAAACTAAATGAGAAGAAGCCCCACGCGACCTTATTGCATTTGCCGAGGAAACATGATACGACAGCACTTCTTACTATACTAGCGAATAATTTACACAGTACAGTAAAGCACACGCCGAAACAGACAGAAATAAAATCAAATTTAGCCAACATAGCTCCCAATTAATTAAATCTAACAGAAAAACAAGCAAGAAGAAGAAATTGAAGGTTCAATGCTCGACATAATTATGTCCAATGTTCAACATCAAGAAGACGACAGCTACAGAAATATAGCTAAAAAAAGTCTTAAGATACTGAAAGAAAAGTCACCCTAACCTAACCGAGCACAAATGTATTTAGCACTGCAACGCATGTCAAGCATAAAAGTAAACTCTTCGCTTTGCCTCGCCCTGTCATCCATTCCTTAACAAGATATGCCAACCATGCGAAGTTAAACAAACAATTAGACACGGATCCAGACCCATTATTATAAAGTTGAGGAAGGAGCATGCAACGGGAAGAATCTTAAAAGTTACTCCCTCGATGCTTGGTTTTATTCAACCGAAGAAAAAACCGGGTAGCCTACTACTTCTACCCGACTAATGCAATTTAAACCTGGTTGGTGACCGTTGACAGGAAAGTTTACCTATCTTCCCTCCAGGCTCCTTCCAACTCTAGCAATTTGTACTAGAGAAAATCTTATTAATTTTTATTAATAAAGCAACCCCGGACGGATGCATCGAGGCGGAGAGAAAAGTCACAAGGCCAAAGCCAAGGTGAAGGTAACTTTAGCTAAGTAAGTAAAGTATAATCGTCTAGACGAGTCAGGAGCAAATGCACAGAAACTTAAGGTAAACGCTGAACCCTTCGTCTTAAATTGTAACAGCCGTGCCGCAGTTGGGAAGTTGCCTGTTAGTTCAGTTTAGTAGGTGTAGCAGACTTCTCCTGGAGCGATAGTAGGTAGGACAAGACCTTTGATTGAGTAAAC
The DNA here is from genome assembly GCA_034682405.1 of Hydroisotoma schaefferi. NCBI lineage: Eukaryota > Metazoa > Arthropoda > Collembola > Entomobryomorpha > Isotomidae > Hydroisotoma > Hydroisotoma schaefferi. The sequence goes on along the minus strand of JAQFZX010001124.1, from coordinate 1,768 downwards.
TAATTTAAAGTTTTACTAAAATAATTAATTGATAGGGTTGAAAAGCTAAGATTTACGTAGGCAGATTAATCAAGCAATTTCAGCTACACGTCTGTCTACGAGCTGAAGCTGAAAAACCCGGATCAACCGTACTCCGTAGTAATATTGTACGATGAGGTGTAGCCTTTTCTGCTTACTTATTTGCTTGCAGTTAATTTTAGTGGATTTTATAGAGAATATTAATTAAGTTGGTAATTGGACTTTATCCTGCTATTGGCATGAGATTTTAGTAATGAACATTCTAAGTAAAAGCCAGCAATTGCATTATCTTTCATTTAAATTCATGAACAAAAGAAGTCTCTCTGGACTGGATATGTTCATAAAAAACTAGCCTTTGCCCTTGGAAGGCTAAACCAGGTAAAAAAAGCCTCAAATAAATCAAAGGCAACGTTTCTACTTTTACTCTGATTAGTTCCGGTAGGGATTGAAGATGAATCCGCACCTTATGGTATTTAATAATTACGTATTTAATAACAGATTTTAACTTTATTTATCCATTTCATGATGAAATGTAAGTCTTCTTTTAACGAGAACGTCGGATCTTCCTTGGATTTTTAATACAAATGATGAAAAAACAGCACCTTTTCTTCCAAACGCATATTTTTATTTCGCTTGTTTCCTAACTTAACCTCGTGGAATGAGCTGATTCAATGCAGTGTATCAAATGCACTTGAAACCTGATACCGTCGCATGAATCACTACACTTGATTCCTCAATTCGTCAATACCACACCCACCGAGACCTACTAGAATGTAACTTCCTACGCACTGAGCCAAGGATCATTTACGCTGACGACAAATCGATGATAAAGTTGTTTAAAGAAAAAGAAACCAAGAAGAATGAGGAGGTATTCTTTCTAAAGGTTTAGAAAGGTATGTAATTTTGTTTCTTGTTGTAACTGAAGCCAAGTCTTTTTTGGAGAGTTTATTCAATCCAATCTAGTAAATCTAGCTTAAAGGTACACACTCACTCACCCACGATCTACTTCTATTCATACATACTGATTCACTCAAGGTATTCATTCACCCGGGTATTACACTCAGGCCACCCGGAAAGCCCCCTTTGTTACCCTATTTTTATTCTTACTTGAGATAGTCTTTCAGGCAGTGTGAGTTGATTTTATAGGTAACGTTTTATGTTGAGCTCTGATCAGCAAACAGATCAGTGTCAGGTCAATACGATTCAGAGAAGGATTTACTCCCGTACAAAAGTACAGCTTTCTCACACTTTCTTTCATACCGGCGACATCCATGGTTTCAGTAGCTTAAAAACCTCCTCCAAGCAGCTATATTAGCCCAGTCAATTGATATAACCTACGGGTGCCGAACTTTATATTTGATTGAATTATTACTCAATCTAAAATTACAAGATGAACTTGAATAAACAAAACTAAAATTTTCAATTTCCAACGAAATCGAGTTTTTTGGTTTCTTTTGTCTATTATGTGGGGGCAAAGCCCCCACACCCCGTTGCTTCTTTCTTTTTCCTTTGGTTTCTTCAAAACCAAAGGGTTTCAAAACTTGTTTTCGTTTGTCAACTATTTTTGTCACTCGTTGATGTTCCAGGTCCCTGAAACTTCACATTTTAGCAAAAGAAAGGTTATATTTGTTGCTTATTTCTGAACAAAACTAATAAGGTTCATAATTTTTTCAAATTTCATAGTGGTGGGGATAATTTTGACCTCCATTGGTGCCTAAAACTTTGAATTTTGCCAAAAATAATCAGTTCT
>JAQFZX010001123.1:0-35615 GCA_034682405.1 Hydroisotoma schaefferi | reverse complement strand
CTTTCTACTGATCGTGCTCAATTGCTGGTTCGTTCAGTTAGGCCACTTCATTGACCGTTTCCTGCCCTTACTCTTCCTCTAGTTTAATGCTACTCAGTCAGCTCTTTCATCTGCAGTAGCATTCCTATATTCATAAACTAAAATGACAATATCCTTATTAGTTAGTAGTCTACTATTGTTAAATATGATTTTTTTAAATCTTTCAGTGAGCAGAGTATAGCATCGGCCCGAGCGTCTGTGATGATCTATGACGAAGGGAATAAAAAATGGGTACCCAGTGGCAGTTCGTCAGGACTGTCGAAAGTTCACATTTATCAGCACGTAGTAAACAACACGTACCGTGTGGTCGGGAGGAAATTACATGACCAAGAGGTGGTCATAAACTGTTCAATTCTTAAGGGTCTCAAGTATAACCAAGCTACAGCAACTTTTCATCAGTGGAGAGATAACCGTCAAGTCTACGGGTTAAATTTTAGTAGCAAAGATGATGCCGAAGCATTCGCTTACTCCATGATGCTAGCCGTTGAAGCGCTCAACAATGCAACCCCAGGACCACCAAGACTAGCGATTAATTCCAATCAAAATGGCATTCCTCCCGGACCCCCACCAAATAACCATCATCCCCATCCCCCTCCCAGTAACAATAATAATAATCATCACCATATTATAAGCGAAGAAGACATGGGTTATCGCACGATGACTCGGGAAGATATTGCAATTATTCAAGAAAGGAGAATGTCACAACCTCAGCCACAAGGTTAGTAAACATATCTAAGACCGCTTTTTCCATTGTGTCGTACCCCATCTTGTAATTATTATTTTTTTAACTTTCAGTTGGTATTATGCCATCTTTAAACAGTCCTAATACGCCAAATGTTGTGCAAAATCAAGGTCCTCCAGGTCATCACAGAACAAATTCAGCCCCACAGCCCCCTCCTCCGCCTCCCGCTCCTTTAATGCCGGCACAAGGACCTCCAGGTGCTGGGTCAGGGCCACCCCCTCCCCCTCCTCCAATGCCGAACGGACCTTTATCCCGGGGTGGGGATCAAGAAACAGGGTCCCTTGCAGCGGCACTAGCTCAAGCCCAGTTGAGAAAGGCCAATCGACCTCAACCTGATGCAATTAGCACAACAAGTACATCAAGCAGTAGTAGCAGTGGAAGTACAAGTAGTGGAAGTCTGTATGGGACGTTAAGAGGGTCTCGTAATGGAATTGGGGACGCTTCTTCTGCTGTTCCTGCCGTTCCGGGGGGTGGAACTTCGCTAATGGATGAAATGGCTAAAACGTTAGCAAGGCGAAGGGCAATGTGCAAAGAAAACTCTGCTCCTAATCTTCCGTCTGCACAGGGCACCACGCCTGTCAATAGTCAAGTATGTTTCAAATTATCTATCATATCATGAATTAACAGTTTTAAAATAAAGGAAATTCGGACATAAATGGATGGTTTATTATTAAAACCAGGAAGAGGAAGATGCTAAGGCTGTTGGTGTTGGAAAAATGAAGGAGTCTCCCCCTTCACCAAAAACTAATCAAAGGAAACGAACAGGTTCTGATACGTCGTCAGGAATTGTTGTAAATGGTGGAGGTACAAATGGTTATGACAGCGATTTGGAATCGCTTAAACAGGACATTCTTAAAGAAGTTCGGAAGGAGCTTTACAAAATTAAAGCAGAAATTATTGATGGTAAGAAAACAAAATACATTAAATAAAAACATAAATCAAGATTTGAATCCTTATTTTTTGTCTTTAGCCATAAAGCTGGAACTTAATCGAAGATAAAGGAAGACTTCAACTTTAATTTGCAACATACAAACGAATTAAAAGCTCATCGTTTTCTACCATATTTTCAAATTCAACTAGATTCCCGACTATATTGACGAAGACAGAATGTGCGATTGTTGACTTCAACCAGCAAAGAACTCCTACCCATCAGTATTTGTCTAGTTTCTTAGGTAGTTTGTTTACAAGCCGCAAGTAATAGTAAATAGTTGTTCTATATTATTTTAGCGAAGATTGTATTAAAGAATTCCTCGGTGCCGCAGTCAATAGGGTTCAAGTTCAAGGTACTAAGATGCCTTCTGGGCTTTTCGCTAAAGAGTAGAAAGTTTAGATTGTTTTAAAATACTTTTTCTGTACACTCCAGCTTTGTCTTCACGTACAAACTTGTTATTTCAAATTGTCATTATGTGGCTGAATAAATTTTGATTATTCAGGGTAATAAATGAACGATCTTCCTAAACTTCAAGTATCGAACGTGCCGATATAATCTGCGAACCTTGTCATGTTTATACTGTTTAATACTAAATCGCAGCGCTCAGATGTCGACTGTTTCTACTCCAATTACCCAGTTAATGTTAAAAAATGATGCTTAATTTTTCTCTCGACTTACTATCCAATGTCTCACTCTTTAACGTGTCGTCAGTATTTATTTTTTTGTAAGCATTTTCGGTTCTGGGTCTCAAGTAAGAAACCCCATTGTTGTTACTTACTTTTTTGAGAATCTTTGTGACAAGTATTCTCAGAGCTTTATTACACGCATGTTTAACGAGCATCATGTTCCTGTTCCTTAACCATATTCCTTTAAACCGCTTAAAAGTATCCAATGCCAAAACCAAATATTATTTTAGTAGTAAGCATTGACTTTTAGGATATTGTTTAAATTAAAACGTAATCCATCGATTTCTTTTGTACATAATCGTTAAACGCGTAGGGGAAATAAGGGTGTACCTAAGTTAAGAATAAGTAGGTTAAAGGTTCTGTTCTAAGTTAGCATGCTAAGGACTTAATCATGTAAGAGTAAGATTTCGTACGCAAATGCAGGGTGACGAGTTTTTTCATTACTTCAATTTAATCTGTGTTCATTTTCAAGGATTGCTGATGTATGTGACCTATTGACCTAATGTACTAACTAAGCAAATATCTGACAATAGGTCTAAACGTGTTAGAAAATAGTCAGTTAAGTTTATACTTAAGAAATGTTGATGTTATCCCTAGACTAGAACTTCGTTAGTAGCTTTAGTTTTTAAACTTGTTACTCGAAAACGTCCATACTTTACTAGCAATAGCGTAGTTCTTTGCTTTCCTCACTATTACTAATTTGTGCAAACAAACATTTATTGATAAATTCATGTTATTTGAAGCACTTTCCGTTTTTTTGCTCTTTATTTTAATCAGTTTGCTATTTATTATTCTGTTCGCCCTGCGGCATGAAGGTTTTTTCATTTGCAGAGAGTAAATGAAAACATATTTATCATTTTGGCATGATTTTATTGCATGGTTGCAAGTGGCTTACTGTTTTATTAATGGTGTTTTGCAACTTTAAAGCATTCATGCTAACATAATATCGGTACTAATATTAACTATCTAGTCAACAACATAAATATGTTATGTAGAAACAATTAGTCAAGGTTGTTACAAGTAAACTGACTGCATGAAATTTCAAATAGCAGAGAAGTTAAATATACAAATAATACTAAACTAGATATAATAATACTACTACTAATTATTACTTTTGCTCAAAGAGTGCACAGATTTTAAAAGAACTGTGAATTCGGACTGGACTGAGAAAGGAACAGATTTAGGGAGAGGATGTCGAGAAGCTAGAAATGAAAGAATGGCAAATCGAAAGTTTTAAATTACATTGAAAGTTTTATTAGAACCAATGCAAATATTATGGGATTCAAAAATTGAGATTATCGCTTGGAAATGAACGTTTTATTAGCAGGACTGTATACGCAAATCGCCACTTACACCGACCGTTAGAAAGGATACAGTGACTTGCGACCCCATTTTAATGCATTAATTATTAGCACTTTGAAACAATTGAAAGCGCTGTGTACATACATTTCGTCACTAAAAACCCGGAGAAAGTCAAGAACAGGATGATCATTAGTAGATGCGGTTGATTGAGCCTAGATTTGGATTGGGAAAAGCAAGTTACAAAAATATACCAGAACAATTTTTTACTTTTGTAAATCGCATCTCGTCGTAGAAAAAACTAAACGTTCAGTTTTCTTTTGTACAGATCAAGCGTATCTAGAATATAAACAAAAGCGTCAGTTTTCCTAATGCAAGTACTCGTCATGGGTTCAAAGAATGCAATGACGCTATGTAATATGTTCACTACACATAAATATTGACATTAATATAAAAGCAGGATCAGAATCAGAATCACAGACAGTTTTAGGTTAGACTTACTTTTAAAAACTGCATTAAAGTTTCTTCGTCGGTAAATGTCAATCCTCGCAAAAGTCAAAAGTGTAGCTAAATTGAAATCGTACTTTATTAAAAATAAACGCTTAAATTTAAAAGCTTTAGATGTTGATTTGAACGTTTAAAATATTACAGCCTAAGCATGGACTTGAGTTAGATACAACGAGTGGCAATTTGTTGCATTATTGTTGTAGGGTGGTAAACTATTAAAATTGTGCATCAACGCGTGCAACTTTAGCTAATGTTGTTCGTATTCGTAAATACTAGTTGATTAAACTATATAGCGCTTTTGTACATGCAAAATATTATATTACATGCCAAATAATTGCATAGTTTATAAGCATCTTCCTTTTTATAATTAGAGGATAAGAAATTCCGTAGGGTTTGTGGATTTCTCCGGGTACCAATAACCGTTTCTAAAATCTTTTTATCCTAAGATCCCAGAAGAATGAGTTTCGTATTTGTACTGGTAATTAAACCTGTAATATTTCTCGTTTTAAGCTATTAATCTCCACCAAGTTTTCATTCCAAATACCTTGCATATTTAGATCTCTGAAATTTAGACTGATTTTTGCGATGAAATACTGCTTGAAGAATGATATGATAGTTACGTTACACGTTATGCTTCCGTCATACACAGTCTTACCTAATTATGCCAGTCATTCTTAATTGGATTGTACAGTTTAAAATATTTACATACTCATCCTTTCTTGATGCAGTTTTGGGCAAAAAGGATTGAAAAATTGAATTATAGAAAGAAATACTCGATAAAACTGATTTCTTGTGCTAATTCTTCAGTTTAGCATCAGCTCTGGAGTAAAATTAGAAGTCAGTATCGTTTTCTTAATTAACAAAAGGTTTGCTACGGGACATAAATTATTGTAAATTGTTTGGTGAGTTTTATATTACGTTACACATATGTAAAGCATACAACCTGCATTCTTTCTTTACAGTAACAATATGCTAGGAAGTTGTTATTTATCCCACATTTTGCAAATTATATAGTCGCTATATAACTTGGTAAGAGAATGGATTCATTATTATAGTAATTAATTAAACGAATATTATTGTTTATCTGAAATAAATCTGTATCGGGTACGGTTGACGGTTGTTTTTTGCTAAGGAATAATTCCTAACCTAATTTTCAACGGTCGCATTGATAGTAAGACAGACTTTTCAATGAGCATGCAAAGATTCATGCATTTATTAATATTGATAATAATTAATATAAATTAGTTTATTTTTAGTCATGTGAGACTAATTCAAGTACAAAAATGTCATTTATTGGTATTCTGCCAACCCAGCAATTATGCAGAGGGTGGAGGGCAGTTTTCATAACTGTATTCAACAAACTGGGCAGGATTAAAGCCGAGACGCGTAACATGATCCTTGATATCCTTCAAAGTCTCCTCGTCAAGCTTTGGAACTGAGGATGATACGAAAAATCCCTTGGTGACTTCACTTCGTTTCCACCAAGTGGTTACAGTTACGTAGTACGTTTTATTATCCGTCTTGGTCAGATATGTGCCTACGACAAAGGCTACAAATAGCAAAAGAAGGGAAAGTGAGCATCTTTCTCGGTAATATGACATTTTCAAAAGAGCTTTTAAAATGTCTTATTTCTAGTTGCATGCAGCTACGAACCAAGCTAAAAATCGGTTAAAGAATGTGGGATAAGAACAATACTCATGAGTAAGATACGATGGAATGATAGGGGACAATAACGGGGGCGAGTATTGATGAATGAGTATTAATTACACAGCATTTAATTTGTTCCATTCTAACCGTATATCCTGGAATTACGACCGGGGCTACTAGTTATTTTTTCCGTTTTAAGGGTCAAAACCTTGGTGGGTATTAAATAGGGTTGGGGTTATTAATAGTAATGTAGTCAGCCATTAGCTAGTAGTCGAATGGGGAAACTATTTGAAGGAGGCCATCGCCATGGTATTCCAAAATAGGGGGTCCAAAATAGGAAATAAAAATCGCGAGTACAATCTAAATTATCCTTTTCATACCTTTCTCTCCATTTTCATTAAGCGTGAAATAGCTAATTCCCTTTCTCAATGGATCCCGAAACCTTTCATACTCGATCATCTTTCCTCCAAACCCGTACATGAGAATCAGATTATCCTTTTGCTTAAAGTTAAGGCAACTGTTGTCCAAATCGGTCTTGGATAATTTAGCAAAGCCCTCTGTACCCAAGAAGTTATCTGCCTTTTGATAGTGTTCACCCTGGTTCAAGAATGGCATGTACCAAACGGGAACGGAGGCCATCTAAATAAACATCACTATCCCTGTTAAGGAACTACAACTCAGCGTTTAGCTGCAAATAAACGGTGTCGAATAGAAAATGAAGATATTTTCGGGAAAAGTATATTTTGTCTCGCTTACCCACTCCAAGGTATAGTTTTTGGCGATCGGGAACATGTCACATGAATACAATTCATCCACTTCACTAAACTCTAGACCTTGGCTTGACGACGCTGCAGCTACTATAAGCGTGAAAATAACTCTAAAATATCCCATTTTGGCTGAGAAAAATGCAACGGTCACGGTGCGGTCTTAGTTTAATGCTATTCAATAAGCTGTTTGGAAACTTCTGACAAAATCCATCAGAAAGGTTGCCTTTTATACCTTACTGCAGCAGAATATAAAAACTAAGGTTTTTTGCATGCAGCTTTTTTTGCAAAAGAATCATCCTTCCTACTCCGAACTTCTGGTTTCATGTTCCGTACGCTCATATTCGTATTCAAATCAATCCTGAAACTGCAGGATTGTACAGAAGATTAAAAAGATGAAAGGGAAAAATTGTTGCAATACATTTATTTATAGATGAAGATGCTAGATAAGAAACTTAAGGTGAGATGCTTTGGGATGCATTGTTGAACTAACATATCTTTCAGTCATGGTTTGATGATCATTCAAACAATGCAATATGTTATAGCAATTAGTGGTAATGGTAGTTTTATATAATGGTAGTCAATAATTTTAATGTACTAATAATAGCTGGAGATAAGAGCTACGTGGGTTCCTTAATATTTATTAAACCTTGATATTACTTTACAGTAATTATAGCTATATTACACTTTTAATATTTTTCGTTATCAGTCGTGGAAATTAAATCATAGGATTATTTATGCAGGCATTCGTCAACCGGCGTGATACGTGTTTCTCAGACTAATATACAACTAGGTAATTAAATACAATTTAATCTACCGTGCGCAATAATGCAACCACTTATCACTGGTTTTTGAGCCTTAAAGTGAAAATATTTTGGCACGTGTAACAATTTCTAAAAAACAGAAATTAATGGCCTCTAAACAATATCCGTCTAAAACAAAAAAATGTAAGCTTTTTATTTGATTAGCACACGAAGGTCCAAAAATCATAATAAGAATCAGTACAAGAAACGGCAAAAGGTGTACGTAAAATTCATCTCTTATAAAAATGTAACAGCGAATAAAATAACTAACGAAAAACAAAGCAAAAGTACGGTGCATAACGACAGACGAATTCCTTCCCAAAAACGTTATCAATCCGAACTTTTTATCTTCCATAAGGCCACTAATATCACAATGTCGGGTCCACCGTCACTAAAATTTCGTAAGTCTTTGCTGCGATCTCTCCTCCCATGTATCCAATATAACAGCACTGATGACTAGGATGAATTTTTCCATTAATCAAATTTAAATCATGTGTAAATCGGCCAATGAACAAGGGTTCTCCGGATTCTGATACACCCCCAAAAACTGCTGCAGGTTCGATTTTTCCTCGAGCAGACGGAATCCATTTAACACATTCCGGTGGAGCAGTGAGCACCTTAAATGAAAAAAAAGCAATCATTATCCACCCGCTTACACCACACCATTCCATATTTTAAGTTATAAACTATACAGTACTAAATAAATAATAGTTTAATACTTCATAATAATCCTTCAGCCTTTCTTTTCCACCCCAAGCGATAGATGCTTCCATCTTAACATCGTCATGGTCTTCCGGAGTCAAGAATTTAAAAAACTTTCCAGGTGTAGTTGACCCTGCATGTGGTGCTCGCATTACAAACAAATCTCGCATGACCAGTAGCTCCGATCCACGCTGATATCCACCGGTAACAGCATTTTCCGGGAAGACACCATGATTACAAGGAACCCATTTAATTCTTGTCCTTTACAAAATAAAAATAAAAAACACAGTTAAGTAAATATTAGAACCCAAATGGACCAATGGATGTTACACGTACGTACCTAGCTGTAATATCAATTGAAATAAGGCTTATTATTTACCCAAATGAACAATCTTCAGCATGTCCCTTCATCAGATCAAGCGTCATAATTTCCTTACACCCTTTTTCGTGAAACGGACAGCTCAATTTACATCCACCAAGTACAGCCTCCATAAAGAGATTCCGACCTCCTGTAAAACTTCCTCTACAAATCCCACAACGAGTCATTCTTTTACGACAAGAACTACAAACTATATGTCCGTTTTTACAGTTCCATATCGGCGGAATCGGTATTCCCTGACAAATTGGACATTCCATTAGTTTCAATACATCTTCTCCAGACGCTGGCTCCTTTACATCACAGCTGAAAATAAAATAAAACAAAAATATTAATTTTATAGCCTACCGTCGTTAAATATTAACCGTCGACTGTCGACGACCAACTGACCGTGTACCTACTGTAAATTTACGCCAATAAAAATGTCAAGATCAGAAGCAAAACCTTACTTTGTAAGCACACTTTCACCGGCCAAATCCATTTTAGGTCCTCAATTCAACTGAAATCAAAATCAAAATCTTTAAAAAACGGAGCTCCGTAGTCGTAATAATTAATCTCGTAATCCGTACCGTAATCTACTTTCCTCTACACACACATACACCTCGGACCCGGACCTCGACCTCGCCCTCCAACTCCTAGTTGATACCTTGAAACTATGACCTGACCTGACCTGACCTGACTTGACCTAACGTGACCTGACCTGAGTAAGATTAAGCTCTAACTCATACTAAGAGCGCACGTGGTTGTGGTACGGTCACTCACGGTCACTCTGAAGTTTAATGTTTACAAACGATTCTGTTTTGTTGTTTTCATCTCCTCCATTCCTCCCGCTTTCTGCTTTCGTTTCGTGTGTCTCGATAAAATGCAATTTCTTGGGATGTCAGGATTCAGGATTTCATCCAGAGATTAAATTCAATTATTTTTAGGTTTTTTAATTATTGTTTCATTTATTTACTGCAATTTGTAGGAAGATGATTTTGTGCTGAATTGCAAAGCAATATGTTCCTTATTATTCTACATTTAATTCAATAGTATGTTCATGTTCAAGTTCAACCTTTGCATTTGCAAATTTGCATATTCATTTCAAGAGGCTCATTTTAATATTACGCATTTAATTTCATGATGATGATGATGATGTTGATAAAATGATGAATATAAGAAGTGAATCACCCGCACGTTCACCGTGAACGTGGCGTATTATACGTGTTTATAAATTAAATTAATAATTAAATTAAATTAATAATTAAATTAAATTCATAATTAAATTAAATTAATAATTAAATTAAATTAATAATTAAATTAAATTCATAATTAAATTAAATGCATGTGCAAAGAGCCCCATTAACCTGCAGAGTTATTATCTCAAAAAGTTTGTACAATTAAACCTTTCATGAAAATTAAATAAATGCATGAACACCTTTCAATTTCATGAACTGTAAGGCTTTTGCTTTTGCAGACATGTAAAACGAATGATGAGTTTTGTGTTAAAAAAAAGCGGATTAGAAATGACGTTTTATGGAAAGGTATACCACTGCCACTGGATTATGGCTTATGTTCCATGTCGCTCGAATGTTGATGCTTTTTATTGTGAAAGGATTTAAATGTTACCCAACTGAACTCGAAAAATAGTACACCACAAATGCTGCTGTATCTTATCTTGTAGAACAAAGAGAACGTGTCTTTCATGAAGTGATAAGCTTGCCAAACTATAAATTACAGCACCCGATAAGGAAGCGACGACGGAAACGGGAGCGTTATCCCTGACTCGCAGAAGCCATACCCAGTGTGAACTTTCTCCCACCACAAACGTGTCGATAAGCACAAGGTCGCAGCGTTTACATAGGCGCAACCACGAGGGGGTACCAGGCGGTACAAGTAGAATTAAAGAACATGATGGGGTATGGCTTCGTGGGGTTAGGCGGTACCTGTTTAACATACAAAGGTTAGGACATTTCTAAAATTTTAGTGGGTACAAAAAGAAACCAGTGGGTACAATGTACCCTAGCACCCTCAGTGGGCTCGACAATAAGCGTTTACGCCCCCGAACCTTCACTCTCGCATTCTCTATAAAAACGCTGCTTAGACAAAAGACAAAGGAATAATGCATGCATCGTAGGCAATACCAATATTCATAGGCGGTCAACCACGAGTTGGTACAAAACCATTAAAGGATAGGGAGGGGTTTGGTCGGGCGGAACCTGTGTAACGTGTAAAGGATAGGCCATTTCTAAAATTCTAGTGGGTACATAAAGAAACCAGTGGGTACAATGTACCCTAGCACCCTCAGTGGGCTCGCCAATAAGCGTTTACGCCCCCGAACCTTCACTCTCGCATTCTCTTTAAAAACGCTGCATAGACAAAAGACAAAGGAAGGCATCGTAGGAAATTACAGCAGAAGAAGTAGAGTTCCCATCCATTCCAACCAACTACACCCTCCGAACTCCGAAGTTGGGATAATATACTTCTATTTAGTAACCCTATGAACTTTACACGCACGAATGAGTAAATAAGAACGCTGTTGCTGACTCTGCTGCTGCTCTTTCTTTGTTAACAATAAAAGCGCGTGGTCGGCTGAGTAAATAAGATGCCACTACTCATAAGATGATTTTGGCCAGTAAAAATCTTCAATCCATTTATCGACGATCCACCACATTTGCATTTTGATGTCAAAATAATATTACAATATTCTAATCGCTATACCGTATGGTCTTGTTAAAGATTGTAGTGAGGTTTTTAAGCAGATGGTCCAAACGGAAATGAAGGAGACTCAAGATGGGAACATCAAACTGGATGAGTTCGACCCGCTTGCCGTAAAAGAGATGCTACGATTTGCTTATACATGAAAGTTAAAAGCAACCCTGGAGATTTTCATCGACATTTTCCAACTAGCTCATGCTTACCAGGTTAAGGGTCTCAAGAGACAAATCCTCCCTATCATTGTGAATAATATTACACCAAAGACCGCACCGAACATGTATTCTTTCGGGAAACTTTACGATGCGATGCCACTGAGATTATGACCCGAGCTTTGTCCGTTGCAAAGTCGTGAGTGTTTTAAAATTGACTAATTAAAGTAAAGGATGCACTGTAAATATCTGTATATCAATCAGGAACAAGCAGTGCCTGGTCAAGGATAGTCAACAATTAAAGACGCTCACGGACACTCACCCTAACTTCTTCTACGAGCTTTTGATTCGGGACTAAATTTGTTTACACAGTTTTTATGATGGCAATGAAATACAGCGTCCACGTTTACTGTGACTGTGCATAGCCGTCAATTTTCATGATTAATAATTCAATTAAGTACCTATATGTTTAAGCAAAGTACACCCATTGTCAAATAGATAGTTAATATCTCACCTTGCATTTGCACGTTCATAATTTAAGTAGTGACTAGTGACAGTCAAAACCTTAAAGTTTCAGGGAGTAATATGAAATGAGTGATGAGTTTTTGTTAAAAAAATCGCACGAATGAATGAATTTTATGGAAAGATTGTTGTGCCTGGATTTTAATCTACGAGCTGATATGCAAGGAGTGGGTGTGTTTATTGTAAACCGAATTAAATGTATTTATAACGTTTAGTAACAATAAAAAATGATCTACTCCATTTTCATAAACATTGTCAAATAGTAAATTTCGCGTAATACTCCAAGCGTGGTATACACTTTTTTCGTGAAGTTCGTAGTTAAAAAAATAGTTATAAGCATGAAGCCTGTTTCTACTTGGCATGTTAATCTCGGCTTCCTTTCCAATGACCTTATCGTTAAATACCAAATAACTAAAAATCAAAATGCATTAACTAATTTCGCCCTTTTTGCATCCACTTGTTCCAGGTATGCTATTCATGTCTATCCATAATCCATAACCATTTAATGAATAATTAACGGTTAATAAAACATTTAGTTACAGTCCGTATGATATGATACTTCCATTCGTTGATGAAAAAAAATGTAATGAGATTTGGCATTGGCTGTCCACTAAAAATAAAAAATATTACATTTCACCTTCATCGAATACCTTACCTTAAACCTAAATTCAGTAATAATTAAATGGAAAGATAACTGACTCTCTGGTATCTCGTTTCGCAGAACTATCCAACCAATCTAAATGAGTGAAGAGTTCCCGACCTTTCACTTCCATTCATAATCCATTATATCTCCCATCGTACCTTTTTGTTGGACAGGAAGATGTTCACTCTTCTACTTCTACCATCCATAACCTAAAATAGCATTCCCGTACAGCAACTTAAACCCTCGATCAAGCCTGATAAAACTACCATTTTTCAACATCACGATTAATTTACGGTTCACCGCTTTGAAGTCAAAGCCCATGCCTTCTACTCTGTACCCTTACCAGAGAAAGCAAAAGTACACAGATGAGCTTTCTCCTTGAGTAACCATGCAAGACCTCCTCCCATTCTATCTCCATTCCTCTCTCTCTCTTTTTCTATGAGATTTTTGCAGGCACAACGACCACCCCCCCCCCGCCATTGTAACATCATAAGTACAGAAGGTGTAACACTATAAAGGCTAATATTGACTCAGCTTTTTCTACTAAAGAAAGGAAAGGACCTTTAAAAGGATGGTAAAATTGTGTCACGGTTTCATTCAAGTCGCATAGCAAGAGTCAGTCGTCAGTCCAGCTATTGTATGTTGCAGACCTTTAGCCAAGACATTCCTTAAGCAGTAGTAGTTCTTAGTTCTTCTCAGTGTATAAAAATCTCATTCTCTCAGAACCAACCCAACTGATCGTATCGTATCGTATATTTCATGCCAATGCTATGCTCGTTTCAGAGAATGAATTTCAAAGAACATGCTTTCACTGCACTAACTCTTACAACCCTTTCTTAGATTTCCTGCACACGTAGAATTTTTTGAGTAAATGATAAGGCTCTAACTGGACTAAGACTTGGCCTTCATGTGGACCGTTTCTCTGCTCTAGACTCTCTATTGTAGATAACGTAAGTTAAGATACAAATCTACACAGAACAAACATGCTACTACTGCTACAAGCTACTATCACCACATTACATTAAATTTTATGACTGAAAATGCATATAAAAGAGGATTTTGGGTAAGAGTTTTTATCTTATTGTTAAATCTGCTGTTTTACATACTTTCTCGCTTTTCTTTGTATTGTATCTCTGTGAAGCGCTTAAGTAGTGTGTACTATGCGTGTGTTTTCCAGGCAATAAAATATTTTTTCCCATCTATATCTTCCAACGTTTGTGGAACTTCAGTTCTTGCTCCTTGTTAAAGCTTATTATTCTATAAGTTAGTATTGTTGCTTGTTACATGATTTTTTCTGTTCGCTTTGTAGCTTTTCATTTCCCGATTCTAGTGTATTTGCGCTTTCTTTACATGCTCCGTATAGGACTTTTACTTGGAGCAATGAAATTTCGATCCACAGAATAGGGTGTATTTATGTATTACTACACTACAATAGAAAAAAATAAATTCCATTCCAACTGTAAACCAGCACCATGGGATTTTATTTTATGATCGCAAACGTACATTTGAAATACTCTGCCTTGCCTTGTATTGTATTGCTCTTCAGTATGCATGACCCAGAGACAGGCAATATTAAACTCGACTCCCTTCTTTCTACATTACATACATTATTATGGGCTTAGCGGAAGCAAATACACTACTACTACTACTACTACTACTACTACTACTACTACTACCACTACTACCACTACTACTCCTACTATACTGTTACTACTACTACCACTACTACTATTACTATTACTACTACTACTACTACTATACTGCTGCTACTACTACCGCTTCTACTTTTTTACAGTGGATGTGTTCCACAAATAAATGCCATTCATTCATGGCTCATTTCCCTTCCGTATTTGAAGTAAGGAAATGAAATCCTTGACTCTTGTCCTGACTAAATGGGTTTATCGCCCTCTGACATTATACAACGTTTCATTGCATTAGCTCATCTCATTATCATCAACAGTCAATCCTTGTCCCTGTTAAATTTTCATTTACATTCTCCTCATGTCCAGTCCATAATATCTCTCCTAAAACGTGTACCTACCTTGTTCTTCTACTTTAAAGTAATAAACTCCACAACCTACCTGATACTGCCGCATAGTAAAGACGGGGATCTGTGTAATGATACAAGCCTAAGAAGACTCTTATTACTATCTGTATTAGCTAACAAAACTCAGCAAAGAAATCTCCGAAAGGAGTTTGAAGTGGCCACGATCAGGGCTTTCTTTCCTTGCAAACAACTCGATGCTTCCCATAATAATATACAACTTTCTTTACACTTATTGATCAAATCATCCCCACACCCATGGAACTCAGGATCCAACAACCACTGGTATCATTTTACCAATATATATATATATATATATAATGTGGTTCCTGTTTTTCATCCCAAAGAGATCCGAATGATCTAGGCTAAACACCCAATCCCTCTTTAAATAACCGAAAAACTTTCACCATAAAGATTGATATACCTACCAAAAAAGCAAGAATAGCTAAGACCTACACGTTGGGCAAATAATGTTAGCCCTTCTCCAGTTGGATAACATTATATAAGCAAGACAGAGTGTAGAACATGTTCCCATATTTTACCTCATCTTGATCTACGTTATGGGAGTTAAAAGTCTAAACACTCCAGACTTTCTCCACCAAAGGCATTACATCACTTCTTGGAATCATTCCTTTGTATTCCATAAGGATCCTGACAAAGCACCAACCGACAGCTCTAGCCATCGAAACATTCTTATAAGCGTCTTATCCTTCTCGTAGACTCCCATGAATGTAAAAGCATGCATGACCATCCATAATAAATTTCTCTATCATCACTACCACTACTAGAGCTGGAAATACCACAGCGAATTTAATACTATCCTCAGTGTAAAAAAATGCATAGTACAAAAGATAAATCGTTAGCAACTCTCTCTGTGCTGTCAAAGAACGGAGCAGCAGAAAACTCGTACACTCAACGCGTGAATGTTTACTTGATCAAACAAGTTGAATTAAACGTATACAACGATAAAACTTTCTCCAGCACGGGCCATTCCTTGTACATTATACTTTCAACCATGTCAAGTCAGTCAAGGTGCTATTCAATGGACTACTTGACTGCTACTACCACTTCTACTACAACTAGGATGATATGGACATGCAGCCGGCTGCCAGTGGCAGTTGTTTCTCTCTCCATGTATAAAATCATTCCGGGTTAAAACCAAGCAAACTACTAAAGACTGCGAGGAAATTCGACTCAAGAGAAAGTTATCAGAGTTGGATCCAAAAGGACAGGCCATGTGCCTGCCTTTGCCGTCTCTCTCTATTATCTACTTTCCTACAAGTTAGAAGTAGGTTACAGTATTCTATCTTCATCCTTGGTACTATGGTACTACTACAATGCTCGTACAACTACCAACTAAGATATAAATTCAAACTCTACAGGAGATATACCTCCAGTTCTATTTCCAGTGGTCCTGAGAGTCTTCACATAAGCGGAAATGTTACTTTCGAGACTCTCAGTTTAACTTACATTGTATCATTAGCAAGTATAGGTCGTTTGCTTTTTTACCAGTACAATACAGCTAGGTCGGTCGGTTCCTTGTGATGCAGTGCAAGTGAAAGAGAGAGTCAATTCCTACGTGCATGCATCCAGAAGATAGCTAGCTGTAGTTGTACATAGTGCGAGTGTGAATCAGATAGTTAGTTACATATAGAACTAACTATTCCATATCACGGTTGGTATGATAGTAGTTCTAGTTATAGATGAAATTGCGCAAGTGAAAGCGCAGCTGCCTGCGGTTGGTCCCGAATATAAAGATTTCGCGGCTTTCAAATACTTTATCCTGTACTTTCTCCAACGGAGAAAGTCACAGAACACTTTACTTCCTTCCCTAGCACAAGCACAAACTAAGCACAACCACAGTCAACTGCTGCTACAAGTAAGTAAAGCCTTTACAGGACGAGTTCCCTTATTTCACAATCTCAACCTTACCTATCTAGCCTAACCAGTTTTAAAATACATTCAGTGGAAAATACAGTTAAATCTATCGTCCTATAGAAATTAAGTTTAATATTAAAATAATCTTCTGCCGTTTAAGTTAACTTAATACTCATCTAACTTACCGAAAATTCATAAACTGGATGGACTTATTACCTTATGAAAGGTTGAATCTTCTTTGCAAAAAATCTAGACATAAGACAGCTTTTAATCATACCATTTTGGCATATCATGCTACATATTAAATATGGTCCAGAGAGCATAGTTAATGAAGTTGAAAATGAGTGCATGATGATTCTGCAAGCTTGCAATTTGCAAAGCAATAGTTTTACATACTCAGATAAACTTTCTCTTTGATGTTGTACTAAAGAATTTAGTTCTGCACAGACGAGATTCTGAATAAAGGAGTTTTGTGTATGTAAAAGTAAATACGTTTACTTCTGGGTTAGAGACTGTCGAACTGTTTGTGCTTTAATTTTCTGCTCAATTTACATGCATTCATCATCATTTCTCTTCTGCTCGCTACGGTGTGTGATACAATACCTTTCTTATTGCTTCAAGTTCTTGGGCAATCTAGACTTTCTACTCTACATTGTACAATATTGGACTACTTTTGTGAATCTGTGTATTTACCTGCATTACATCTGGTGGGTGGAAGGTGCTCCCTTGTGCAACATGCTTCAAGGTAGGTATTTCTTTGGAGCTTTCTTTGTATTCAATTATCAACTATATTTATTTTTAATTCGGCCGGTGGCTATTGTGTACGCATTAAAAACTTTAATGATTCGGAAATCCTATGACCAGAAACTCTTGTAAAGTTTTATTTAACTATAGTAGATCAAAGGCCAACTTCAAATCGCACAGGTTTGCAAATATTTAAATAAGAGATTTATTCTGGAACTCAACCAATTATCTTTCAGAGTTTACACTAAAAATGTACTGCAACTACCTTGTAGCCATACAGACTGTCATACCACTAACCAAATGCTACTTTTTGTAGTACCTACTTGCAACGAGTAGTTATCTCTGAAGTGGTTAACATATTCCCAGAAAGTAGCATCTGGTTGGGCAACTATAAAATAAAATATACACCCACCTTAGGCTTTCCGAATTGTGGTGTTTCGGATAGGTAAATAGTTCAATAAACATCTGGAAAAAGGCCATCACCATCAAAACTAATGGAAAATAGGAAAGGATCCTCTGATACAAAATGACACTTTAGAGTCAAGATTACTTTATGTTTTCTACTCGAATTAAGGAGGAAATGGAAAAAGTTGTACTCTGTCCGTTTGCATTACTACAACTACTGTACACAACCATCTTTAGAAAGCAAGCAATCCCATCGAATCCCACATCCATATCCATATCCATGTCCAACTACCACGAGTGACGAAGGCTCACCTAAACCCAGCCCGACATACGAGAACTTTCTCGTTTCAAAACTTTCTACTTTTTCTCATATGTAGTATCGTATCACATTCCATTCTGTATGATTTGGCTCGGAATTCCAATGAGTTGTCCCGTTGCCAGTCTCGTCTTTAAAATATTCTACCTCCCCTGGTATTTCACTACCTTCTGTAGACGGCTAGACGAGAGAAAGTGTCCATAGAATAGCATCAGATTAAAATGAGCTATGAGAAAATGAGCACAGAAAAAATAGTATCATACTTCTGAATAAAGTACAGCCTACAAAACGAGAGAATACTACGAGAAAACAAGGTTATCTTTACTCATACACTTTTAACCACCTAGTTCAGAATGGTAATGGAAACATCGTACCTTCCTTACCTAGAGATTACCTTACAAAGGCTAGAAGAACGTGTACGGGGAAATCACGCATGTAAGCTTAAACAACCTGCTGGGATATTACAGCTTGAGCGAGCTATTTATTCTACCATACCATTTATATAATGCTTTAAGAAATGGGCACCACTTGGGCCCATTACTAAGCAGATTTTAAACAACTTCTACCTGCCTCTTTAAAATAGGCTTTAGAGAAACGCTTTTTGTTTGTAGATTTGAAGAGCAAAAGTCTATTACGCTTAGGAACGAATAAAACGGATAAAAGAACTTATAGTAAAAGCAGCAGTCTTTAAAGATCGCTCCAGGCTATGGTTAGGATCGTCCTAGAGAAAAGGAAAGCATGCACATGGCCATTAAAAAGTCCTGCACATTGCACTAGTATTACCTCGAGACAAAAAATATAACGGTTGAAGCACCTAGAAGATAGCGTTTGAAGAAAAGTTTAGTAATAAAACTCTTGTAGGATCTTCTTAGATCTTTAGCGGAAGTGAAGTTCAACTGAGGAGAAAGTATTCTATTGGCTTGGATAAGTGCGAGTGTAAGTAATAGTAGTAGTACTGGCATGGTTGGTACTTTTAGGAATTTCTCTTACATTTCCTTCCTGAGAGTAATTTTAGATTTTATTGAGGTAGTTGTACACTAAAGAAGAGTGCTGTAGTGTTTAAATTCAGTATGTAAGAATGTACAGATACTGTAGAAGTAGATATTATTTTCATACATGCTGAGTTACCAGGTCTGCATAGTGCAGACTATTTTTTGTGAAAAAGGGTATGAATATAATTTTATATAAATGCTACACAGTGCACTTGATTTACTACATCTTCAGTCAGGCATAGGTAGATCGTTGAACCGACTTTCTCCAAGAGTCGGATAGAGAAAGACCACCCGGGTTGGTTTGGAAAGTGTCAATACACATCCTCAGATGGCAGCGAAAGGCTTGAAGAGCAGGAGAAAGTATCAGTAGAATAACGTGCTTTATATGTAAATGCTGACAAGAAAGGACGCTTTTTGGATTGTAGAACTTGGTGACAGTTTATAATAGAATATACAGAGTCCAGACCAGACCAAAGATAATTTAATTTTAGCGTTCTAATTTGCCTACTTCAGATACAGGGGAGATGCAAGGATTCTTAATTACACTAATAATTAAGTACAAAAAGGTCCTGCTTGCTACATTTTGTGAATTGACAGACTTAAGTAGTAAAATAATATGGTAAAAGAATATGACACTGGCTGACGAGCTCTACTGCAATGAAGTTAAAGAAAAAATAAAGACGGTGGCTTGTAAGCTATTTAAACATGTGACCAAATTTTGTGATAATTTATTTTCTTCCTCAATCACCGATTTGTTTCCGTACCCATAAAGTCTTAAGCTGTGTTTATAACTGGCAGTATAAGCATGTTTGCTGCTGCAGAGAGCCTTCATCATATATCTACCTGACCTATGTGATTATGAATTGTGTAGTACTTTTAATAAGCCCAATTTACTGGGCTAAAAAATGACGATTAATTAATACATCTATTGTTTTGGTGACCAAGAGAGGAACTAAGCAAGATGTTGGTGAAATTATTACAGACGAATTATTTAGCGTAATATTAGTTGTATCATTTGCACGCATATAAGGTCGACGGCAAGAACTGCTGCAATAGGTACGTTTTGCATCGGCTCTCTTGATTTTTTCCATGGATATAAATGCAGTACTTTCCTTCAACGGTGAATGTGAACAACGGATTGTAGAAGATCTCTGGTTAACGGTGCCATCCGTCCAAACTTCCGAGTACTTTCCTTCTCTTTCTCCTCAACTACCTACATAATCGGACACAGAGATCCCTACACTTTCTTCTCGCAATATCTGTCACTTTCTATGTCTTGGAGCTATCACATATCTCACATCACGATCTCACATTCAGGGTGAAATGAGGTGAGCTTAAATCCTACCTCATTTCACCACCGTCAACCTGATATATACTCATGCTATATACTAATGCATCCAAGTTAAACACAACTTCTTGAGCAAGCTGCCACCTCATTTCATTCCAGAAAGCATTACCATAAGAAATCCCTCCTTCCTGTTACGTTGATAGCTAAACATTACTTTGCGGTTCTTCTGAGAATGCTTACGACAGAGGGTTTTTCACCATTCTGTCATTTGAGAAACTTTGATCCACCGTCACCATAATTTTTTGCTGGCTTTGCATACCGTGGTTTAAAAAAAGTAGACGGAATGGGTATTAGATCCATTGCTGATTTCTATATTCGAGTTGTTGAATTGAAAGCAAATACAGCTTTTTGGCTTCACCATCAATCCACTTTTTAACGTGCTTCCGTATAATAATTTTCATTTTGAATTTAAAGCTCATTACGTATGTTTTATTCAGTTTCAGAATTAGTAAAGTAGAAGTAAAGTCCAAAAAACTTGATAAAATAAAGAAACACTTTAAACTACTTTACCAATTAAATGATTATGGTTTTATTATTTAATCAGGCTCAGACGGAAGGGGCAGTTGCACCATTTAAATGCTAAAGGTACGTACGTACGGATCGATTGAATTCAGAAGATTGTTTGACCATCGGGTTTCAATTAAACCATTCTTCCTTACACCGAATCAGTGCACTACTAGGTTGAGAAGACCCTGACAAATTACTTCTCTGACCAGACTAAGCAACTGGATTTATTTCTCACTAAGTCGCACTGTACTGTAACCGTAAAGAGTCCAACTTACTATGATTTCTTTCCCTAGAGAGAATAAAGAGAAATTTCAGCAATTAGTAAAAGCAAGTCCTAATCCTAACGTTCTATCAGTAATTCCATTTCACCGAGTTTCTACATTACATCGTTAGGTATAAAAACGGCAGTAGACACAGCAGCTTCATAAATATTCCCATAAAAGAAGCCAGAAAAGGTACGCTGAAATGAATAGTTTGGTATTAGATTTCATCCCCGTAGTTGATCTGATAGTAGCCATTATATTAGTTAGTTCCTTCCTCATTCATTATTCAGAAGAACGGGCACATTTCTCTTTGTCTTCTCAGTTGCAGAAGCGTCTGAATTGAATTCTCGTGTACTTGTTGTAAATGGAAAGCATGCTTTCTCTACAACTCTTGAACCATTATTTTTATTTATACTCTATAAAAGATAAGAGGATAGAGATCTCTATAAGTTTCTCATATTCGATCCGTAAAGATATACACAGCTTAGCTTGATTTGATTTGGTATCGTATTAAGTTTGCGTACAATATGTGGTTTCGCTTTCGAACAACGGTTTGTTTCAGATCCAAATGGGATTTCCGACAGATCGTTCCATCAATTGAAGTTATTCAGTCGTTATTCGTGTGGCTGGTATGGTCTAAATCTATTTTACAGCCGTTTAGCCTCTGCTGCTGGACTATACTATGATGGAATTCGATCCTATATGGTTAAGCGCCGTCCGAGCGATCGATCTTGTGTCATGACTTCCTCTTCTGGATTACACAACAATACACGTATCCACCAACGATTTGATTATGAGATGAATTAGATACTCATGTTCAACTTAAATTGAGCTACGTGATTGATATGAAATGAGAATACACCTTAGAGTAAAATAATTCAGTATAGTAATGAAATCATTAAGCTATGGCTGAATTTTTAAGGAGATTGCCTCTAGTGAGATAGTTCTGCATGGACTTTATATCATTGGAAATTTCAAATTGCTGTATAGAATAATGTTTCACTGAAACTCATTTGCTAAAGATAAAAAATACAGCTTTTGTTGTCTTTATTATGTAAAGAAATTGCATTCTCTGGAACAACCGTATCCCTGTTATACAGTCCCTGATATTAAATTTTGAAGGTTGTTGTTGAGAACTTGAAAATAAGGTACGCATTACTTCTGTAAAGCCGTATGCGCTGCATGACAGAGCTAGTGTTGTGAAGCCGAACAGTGACACTGACTGACAGTGACACGTATGCGGGTTGTAGATGAGTAAGAACTCACTTTCTTAACTAAGGAAAATCGGTATGCCTCTAACGATTGTGCGTGGTTCGCTTCAAAATTGTTACGCGTATTACTTAATTATAGCATTTTTACTGAGACGAGACGCTACATTGTTTCACGTGTTTCGCAGATGTATCTGTTAAAATTGAGGGTTTAGGTCAGCCAGCGGTCAAGCAAGCAGCATTCTCGGTCACGTAGAATTCTGGATCGCATAGCAGCATTACTCAAAACTCTTTGTTTATAAATGCATTGTTCATTGTCAACTTTGAAGCAAGTTAGTAGTTACAAAGCTTCAGATAAAGACGTTCGATTTATGCTCTAAATTTGTGATAAAATCCAAATTCTTACGAAGTACGTCGGGCTCTTGGCGGACGTAGGGACCCCAGAATTGTCATTTGGCCTAAATATTCATCGTCCATTTTACTATCGGTAAGTTCCTTAACGTTTTACCTAATAGCTGAAAAATTCCCCTGAATTACCTGCCAGTGTTTAGGGAGCAGGGGATAGTTGAATTTGCCTACTGCTTTATTTCATTTTATATTATGAAGCATTATTTCAAAGTGTTTATTTTATGCGTACCCTAACCTATAGCGTCTAGCGTACGGATCGTGGTTCGTGACCAGTCGAGAAGGCAGGTAACTTTAGTACAATTTAAAATAGTTTGACGAAGTAAAAATCAGTCATATCCATACAGCGAAACATGCCTCTGAACTTTCTTTTATTCCTTCTTTTAATAAATTGAGCTTTTATATTCAGGCATTATGGATCGTGGAACAAAAAGAGATCAAGGCCGAGGTTGCGAGAAATCTTTTTATTCCTATCTGCGAAGTCTTTCACGCGATCAAGCACCTTCAACAAAACCCGGAAGACCTAAATTATTATCTGGGAATATTTGCGCGATGAAGCACCCTGTACTGCCGGAACAAGATTTGGGAGGACAGGAACAAGAAACAGGTTCCTCAAGTCCTAACATTTTATCAAGAAAAGATGGAACCTCTTCGGAGGAGCTTCAAGAAACAGGTTCATCAGGTCCTACCATTTTATCAAGAAAAGATGAGCTTGTAAAACCAAGATCTTCGAACTTACGTACGCTAAAACGACGGTCAGCTACAAGTTCAAGTTCAAGCACAACTCCGCGGAGCGAAGAAGGAAACCTGCGATCTTCAGATCTTGAAATCGAGGATGACGAGTTTGCGGTTCTTGAAGCAGTCGGGGTAGAGGTAACACGTTCCTCAGGAACAAAGCGGCCTGTACGCTTATCAAGAAAAGTTGGGACGTCTTTGGAAATTGAAAAACCTGGATCTTCTAGATTAAGTAAGGCGAAACAGTATTTATTGAGGTCCGCTTCAAAAACACCTCCGAATTGCAAACAAGAAAGAAAAATGCCACCACGTATCAAAGACGGAATGAATTTTCCAGACTTTGAAATCGTCGATAACTCGGTCCTAAATCCTAATTCTGACGCTGCGTTGTTGAAAGCTCAGGAGGCGGATCAAATAGCAGTATCAGTAGTACCTGGCGATACTTATCAAATTTACTACGTGAGAGATATAGCCGATAAGCGGGTTTTAAATGGAGAAATACAGTACCTGATTCAGTGGGAAGGATATGACAGGTACCATTCCTTTTGAAAATCTAAACATGTATATTATATTACTTAAGGTAAATCAAGAGGCGTGATTTTGAATTTAATTACAGCTCCTACGACACTTGGGAACCGCTTTGTAATTTAGGATGTGATCATTTGGTAGAAAAGTTTGAAGAAAGCTTACGTGAGAAAAAGGTATCTTCAACTTTGATTTCAATCTAAAAAAACCATTAATGCTGCGAACTGCGACATTCTGCATTCGTCGTGATTCATTATTTGTGCAAGCCGTTAATTTGTTGTCGTATTCATGTATTTATTTTTTGTGTCATACTAGAAGAGCGAGAAGTCGAGAATAGCGATGGATTTTCCAGTGGTACAGTTTAGACATGGACGTGAACCGATTGACATCGTTGGCCTTATCACCAGAGATGGAGTGTCGAAATTCGTTGTGAGATTTAAAGATGCTGATTATGTGCAAGAGATCTCGAGAGAAGAGTGCAATAAAAATATCCCACAGCTTGTAATTAAGTTTTACGAAGATCGTCGGATTGGACATGTTCCGAAGGAAGTTTGGGAGACCTTAGTCAAATAAGCAGATGCCCTTTTGCATACAATATTGGACTAATACTATGGATTTATTGCATCGTTGTGCCTTTCCCGTCGTCCTGTCTGATTTCAACGGTTCTATGGTTAAAATTAACCTTCGTATCCTAGTGTGGATTTGTAAATTTAGGTATGAATTATTGCTAGGATTTAAACTATGCATGTTTTTTTTATTTTAATATATTTGCAATAAGCTGAATGATTTTTATTTAATTGTTTTGTACATGGACGAATAAATAAATAAATAAATATTTTGTGGGACTTTGTGCTCATCTTATTAAGTCAGTTTTACTATGGTTTATTAAATTAAGAACTGTAATGCAGCAAGCTGTCCAGTGTGATTAACCAGATTAGAAGTCAATTTCAGCCAAATGAACCGGATAGGATCTTAGTTTGGTGTAACTTGGAACGACAAACCGACGGACATGGTAGTCAATACAGCTCTACATTGCACTGTCTACATAATATGGCCAAAAAGCTATCCGAAGGTTTATTATAGACTCCTGTCAAAGCATTTTTATGCATTTCAATAGCATCATATTTTTTACCTCCTAATATTGCAAAGCCGCTTTGTTTTTCTTCTTAGCTTGCACAGCATAACGCGTTAAAAAGCTTGAGAATGTGACAGCCTCTCCTTATAAGCTTCTACTTCTATGTTTACTTGCCACTTTTAAATTCGACTTTTTTCCCGTCTCTCACCAACTCCTGGGCTAAGCGACTATAAAAGCTTTTAAAGGAATGAAACTTCGTCTCTAAAAATAAGCATCTTACCTATGCATGAACATACTCAAGCCTCGCAAGTTAACTTCCCGGAAGGAAATCTAGTTTATACCAAGTTGACGAGAACCTCGATATGCTAGAAAGATGTTAAGAAGAAATGAAATAAAATAAATGATGTGTGCACAACATTTCCAAGGGGGTGAGTCAAGTAATGTAGGTACTATGAATATTCCTTCCCTTCCTTCGGTAGATTAATAGGCTTGGAATTTTTAAGCAGAGTACGGCTTGGGCTTTACTTAACTCATCATCCTTTCCAGTTTCTATCTATCGACGTTAACTGTGTCTATGTCAGATAGTAACTCTGCATTTCCAGGGGATGTGACGATTTGGAAAGATTGACGGCGATGGGAAAGGGTTGTGAAGCTGCTTGTTGGTTGTATCGCTTTCCTGTTGGTTTTTCATCTGATGTGATGTGTCGACTGAGGTTAGTCCTGACTAATTATTATTATGGTGATGGATTGAGAAGCAGCTGTATACATAAATTCCGATAGGTACTTTTACGTATCAACCGAAGCTTACCAAAAGCATTAGGATCAGGGATCAGATGGTGCTTTAGGTAGAACGATTACAGCATGGCGACAGCAGTCTATCAATAATCATTCCAGAGGTTTTAGCATTATTACAAGGATTTTTCTTCGTGAAATTTTATCCTGGGATGACACTTCCTGTGGTGTTTAGGTTTATACTTAACGAACTTCCTGCTCAAATTAACCCAGGTGCGTGAGGTAGTTTTAGAATTTTATAGTGTGAAGATAAACGCTGCAATAACTTAAAAATACCCACACTCTTATACTATAATGTTGGTGGACTTTTCACTTTTATGCTATAGTTCCAGTCAGTTCTAACTTTAGATCCCTGATACAGCTATCATGTAAATTAAATTCGATATTGGTCAGAGCAAAAAAGGGCGTTTTTAGTGAAATATAAAATAGCATAGCAAATAGCACTGCTCAGTGGAAGAAAAATCTCCCCTCATTAAATAAGAATACCCTAGTGAATTGAGTGAGACAGGCAGGGGCAGGATGTAGTAGTAACTCCTATGGAATATTAATTGATGTCTTGATTAATTTATACTCTGAGGAGTTGAAAGGAGTACACATGATATAAGACGATGATGATGTTTCGAATTGCGTAGGTGATTGGAGGTCTACTTAAAACATGGTACAAACTTCGCGAAAAATACATTAACATTCAGCACGTTGAAGTATGATACACCCGAACCGGGTTACTGATATAAGCAAGCAATCAACCAGTCCTACTGATTGATTTTTTCATACTGAAAGGAGTAAACACAGGAAAAGCCATTAACAGATTTGATGCAAGTTGTCTTAGATAATCTGAGAAGACTGGGCACTTTGCAGTAAACTTGTTTTGATTGAGTTTAACTTGAGTTCTTGAACAAAAAAAGCTCAGGCGTACTACTAATTTCGGTGTATTCCACTCCTTTCAAACCAGTTATATCTTTTTATCGTTTTGGACAGCACAGGCACACGCTACTTGCCCAGAAAGTAGACACGAGCGGACACTTATTCATTTCGTTTTATCCTTAACATTAAATTAAAACATGCAGTTGCTAATTCTGAACTTTCAACTTTAAACCCCAAATACTCAGACTACTAATACTCGCTGTAGACTCAAAATTACCCAGATGAGATGAAATAATTTTTTGCAAAACTTTTTAATAAAACGTCTCCCCTCTAAACGTACATCCTTTTAGCTACCCTTGGTGCTCATGCATTAAAGAACCTATCAAACAGACCTGGTTTATTATAGGAAATCTCCATAAACATAAACCTCTGGATACTAAAGTTGCATGGTGCAGTATCATCTCTTTCTTGAAGAAAAAGCGTTACGTTCATGCAACTTAATTTTAAATCCCAAAACGGCTTTAACTTTTATCCGAACTGGGAGTGTCGTTGTCGTGGTCCTCGTCCTACTACGATACAAAAAATGATACTACTTTGCTACTGCTAATATTGCACACGAGTCTTTACTACTACGGCAGGCCAAATGCTCTGTGATCTTCAGCTTCTACCGTAACCAAAGATTATCTACTCCTCCGTTTAAGATGCTTCTCCCAATCCTATTTCTAAACTCATTTAAACTAAGACTTCGTCTAAGATGCAATACGGATGATGTCCTCCAGAGTAAACATGACTCCCCTACAAGAACTGGTATTACAAAGTACACTGCAGAAGACTTGGAGGAGACGATAGAAATAGAAGTGTAAATGGCCAGCTATACTTGTCCCAGAAGCAGAGTACCATTCTTCATGAAGTAGTAGATGATATTATGCATCCAGTTATTTTTTTACTGACTTGACTTAGCTGATTCTTACTTTACATTATTTACTCTCTATTTTTTACCTAGCTACTTCCATATTCCTATTTTAAACTTTACTTTTCCATCTTGGTAAATTTTCTTCAGTACTTTGGCTCGCTTGGCTGCTGTTGAGGCCTCTTGACTAAACCGCATCCCATCACACCACACGCAGTTTGATTTCGACTTCAATCTTTCGAACAGCAGCCAGCAGTAGGTTCTGTTCCAAACTTTCAACCAAAGTTGGCAACTTTTTCGGATTTTTTACATGTAATTTTTCATTGTAAACGTGTGTGTATCCGTGTGTGGGAAACTGACTTGCTCATTCTTGTGCCTTGTGTGTCATCATTTTAACGCAGTTGCTAGCATAGGTTTTATAGATGAGAAACCTCGGTGGTTTGTAGGTTTTCTTCTCGGGCGATGGGACTGATAGTCTGATTAGAATGTTGGTTTTATTAGTCTTGAGATATCTTGATTAGAAGGATGACTCCGAGTAAGCGGACCGCTGATCTATGTAATTGGAAAGTTTCTGTAGTGGTGTAATGAAGTAAACCGCAATGCAGTTCAATGTAAGCGAATATGAAGCTGCAATAAAGGATGATTAAGGAATGCTGAATTAGGATTTTATGTTAATCCCATTTTACAGAACTTGTTGACAAGTCTGTAAATTCGTCTCCTTTATTTGTGTGTGAACATCTTGATCGTAGTCTGGTATCGATAATAGTAGATTTTTCACTACTATACAGTGTCCCTAACACTATTTGATAACCATGGTTGGTAATAATGAAAGCTACAAAATACTAGTCTTATTTATGGATTCTATAATTCTTCAGACTTCGAGAAACCCGATAGCCAAAGCCTTTGGTTTTATAAATCGTAAAAGATTTGCAGAAAACCACATTTAAAACGGTGCCTAATTTTGTCTTTTCAAAACTATTTAAATTATTATTATCTAAAGATTCAGGTACAACAGTTAAACCTATGACAGATTGATTTTAACTTTTCAGGATTACAAATGATAGCTTTTTGAATACCGTAAGCGTAAACTCTAAATTAGAACCTCTAAATCTCTAACTTGGCAACTACTCTTTCATATCGCTTATCTTAATTTACAACTGTACCACTTCCATTGAACTGTTGTCTCTGCTCTGAGTATTTACCTTCTGATTTAATAGCTGGTGTTAATGAAATAATTGTTTGGCAAGAGACGATGCAAACAATAGTCTTCCCGATCCATACCATATTTCTTTTGGCATGCAAAGTATAATGCATATTTTTCTAGAACTAAACTTTAGACATTAGTCAGTATGAGGCACAAAAGAGAATGAGGTATATTTAGTGGCTAATTGCGCTTTTAAAGAGGATAATTGTACAGCGGATCACGATACACTGTTTCAGTTAGTAAGATAAAGGTTTATTTACTTATATGAAGTTTAGTTGCATATTCTCTCAATGAATCCCGTAATATGCTTACCTAAAAAGCGCCTTTGTTTACTTTGACATGAGGCCAAGATCTACGGGAACGCGAATGGGACATTATTAGCTCAGTCAAATTATTAGGTTTTGTACACAGTACTTTAATGGGTCTGTTAGACCATATTGGCACCAAATAACCTGTACTTTGTTGCCTTTCAGCCAGTTTGTGTCGCGTAATACCGCAGTAATGGTATAAATAAATGCGTTTAGCGTTTACAACTTAAAACTAAAACTACTATTGCTGAATCTCTAAAAGCAATAAGTTTCAAAACACTAAGCCAATTCAGCTATGAAAAACTAACAAAATAGAAAAATTCTAATCGGTGAAAATACATATTTAAATTAAGTTGTTTTTTTGGATTTTACAGATGTTTTTAAGGACGGTGAAGAAGCTATTAGAAAATACTCAGCAGTAAATGATGGTTTAGTAGTGCTTCACGATTTACCAAAAATCAGAAACTTTCTTGACTAGTGCAAACAAAGTACTATAAAGCAAAGCCTCAAGCAATTTCAGTGACAGCCTTTTAGTTCTAGACGAATGGAATCCATTCACTCTCTTTCTTTTTCTTCTCTTACAAAAATAAACCATCCGGAATTAATAACTCGAGCAATGGAAGAAATTTTAATAGAAAATCTGTAAAAGTGCACTTTCCATTCGCTTTGCCAAAAAGAAACCTCAGCCTGCTAAACTATCTCTGCCTGTAGAAACTGTCTCAATCTCATACTCAAAATGTCAACTTCAAACAGAAGTAGTGGTGGTGGTAGCAGTATGGAATCTCGACAAGGAGCAGATGTTCCAATGTCATCTCATATTGCTAATACCGATACCACAACAGCACAAGCTATAGTACAATCATCAGAAGAACCCATAAGTTTAATTCGCACATGGCCAAGGGTTCATCCGTCTCGAGGACAAATACGATCTTGCATCGAGTTTTCGCCACCATCCTCAGTGATACAACCGCTACCACCCGCAGCAGGTTCAATTGTTCCCTTGCCAATCTCAGTATCAAGACTTTCTCAAGAAGGAAGCCCAATTAGACGAGTGTCATCTGGGCGACCTACACTGATCCCACAAGGAATAGAAAGAACCAGTAGATCTTCAAGCACCCATGAAATTTCCCAGTCCTTCAGTTTATCATCCGGAAGCTGTAGGGGTGGGAGTGGTGGAATTAGCAGTATTATTACTGGCCCGACGCGTTCATCCAGACGACACTCATCGTCCCACCTTCAGCGAACCTCTTTGGCAAATACTATATTTGACATAAGTAATTTTACTGATCTCAATCTACAACTCTCCGGCCTAGAAGAAGATCCCTACTACTCCTATGATAACGAAGATACCAGCGCAAGCTCCAGTGCCAGTGCCATCAGTGCCATGGATCATGACTCCTTGGAAGATCTCCATAGACAGCATGATGCCGAGTTCCAAGATATCCTCGCTGATTTTGCAGACCAGCAGCATGAACTGGAGCAAAGAAAACCTTCTACAAGTAACACTAGTCTAAGTCTTAGTAGTATCGTGAGCAACGATGATACTAGTGAATCCTCTTGTGGGACATTGTCCGAGATTTTTGAGTCTCTCTCCAAGTTTTCGGAGCATTGCCTCGCCTCCGTTGAAGCTCTCAGCTCACCCATGTACTTTAATAATTCTAGTTCCTTTACAACAACTCCTACAGGGCCTTGTGATGACTTCGGGTTTAATTTCGATTACGATGAATCACTCACAAAGATGGAGCAAAGTATCTCTAGGGAAAGGGAGAGGGAGAGACACCGGATGCATAATGTCCCCAGACGGAGGCATTCCAGTGTTATCGAGGGAGAGTTACACTTTGACCTGCCTAGGGGATCCCATCAACTTGAGCAACCGGACGAGGATGACGAGTCTTTTGATCCCCCTTCAATAGGCTCCGTTACAACTGCAATGCAAGAAAGCATCAATCAAGCCCATCGCTGTCGGACTGAATTCTTCAAAAGTATGCTAGGTAGACAGAGTTTAGAGGGGAATAAAATTACTTCGGGGGACACAGGTGGTCCGAGTTGCTCAAAGTCACAAAATTATTCTGGTAATAACCGTGGTTTTTCTACTGCTGAGACTTGCACCCCTTCTACTAGTCGTAGTGGACATGAACAAGCAAATCAAAGTCAAACCCTACCCCGTTCATCTACAGATGCTTGTAAAAGTGGTAGTAGAAAAAGAGTACAGAGTAGAAATAGTAAAAACATTCCATTCGATATTGGTTTCGAACTGGAAATTTTCAGTGCTGGGTTGGAATTTGGAAATCTTATGAGCCTGCCGGCTGTTTCCTCATCCGGTGGATCTGGGCTTGTTGAAGCATCTGGAGAAAATTCAATTGTGGCAGCTCTAAGTGTCTTACGAGAATCAGGAGGATCCCTTGTCACTTCTTTGGATTGGCAAGAACGATGTATGGAATTGGAATTGGCTTTACAAAGATTCGGTGAACAAGCGGCACGCGTTCGCCTTCTGCTACGTGACAAGGTCAGGAATTTTCATCTCACTTTTATTGGTATATTGGACTTTATTGATGAGGGGGGCTTTCCACTTTAGACTTTGGATCTAAGCCTGCCTCGGGAAGGCTCATTGTCAATTCTAGTTTCATTTTATGGCTTTGTCGAATTAATCTAGTCACTTGCTGTTGGTGAATGGGTGGGTAATGAAATTATATTAAAGCCGTTATTACACTCTCAAACTGGAGTTTTGGGATATTAAGCGGCGATTCATATTGAATGGCGTAAATTGTTTATGAAATTAAGTGATTTGCATATTACTACAAAGGATTAATATTAAATTTTATTTCATTATTTTATTCGGTTTAATCCAAGTAATGGAGATGGGAAAGGCTTAATTTTAAGGACATGAGTAAAGCTAAATTGGCTAATGACGCAAGTAGACAGCATTAAATCCTTTGAGCTACTAATACAACGTACCAGGCCTTTCTAAAAGAACGCCTAAAAGGTAAAAACGGCTGCTGCCCTAGAATGCATCTAAATTAATTTATAATATTCTGCTGTGTATGTTTAAAAATATTTGTTAAAGTTCCCAGTGTCTATATTTGGGAACTGTAGTACTTTAATCAACTTTTCCCTATCTCTCTCTCCCTGCACTTTGCAGTGCTCAACCCTATCGTAAGCAAAACTTAAATATGCGGGCTAAACTTTCTTTAAAAACCAAATCTTAACTCTTCTAAACGGGTTTACTGCTGGAGTGCAGCCACCTCTTGCGTATCCTATCAAGTCAAGATGTAGTCAAAAGTGAATCTACTGCTGGTATGATTAACTATAAAAGCCATTTTCGTAAATAATCATAACTCATCTCCCCGTTTGTTTCCCCCACTAATTTACAACAGTTCCTACTCTTTTCTCTTTCTCCTTATACTATTATTCACAGTGAGTAGTGTGGCCAGAGGTAGGTGGTAATATAAACTTGGTTGGCTGCCTGAAGCACGCTGGAATTTTAGATAAACTTCTTAAATATTTCTTAGCAAACCCTTTGAAATCAGCCTGGAACCCCTATCATCATAATTCTAACTTGGAACTGTGTTCTAAGTTCTAGCTAAAACTTGCTTGAAAGCCTTATATTCTTGAGCTAAGGTGCAGTACGTATCATTCAGACGTGAGACTGTAAGGTTCTTACAAGAAATAAGCCTCATTAAACCTAATGACACTACTTACTTGACAAGGGGAAAAATCCCTGGACAGGCGAAGAATAATTGTTCCGCTCCTTACACGGTAATATTAACCATTAGGTAATTGAGATGAAGTGTTTGTCGCTCTTCTTTTCTACTGCAACTGCAACATCTATTTACATTCCATTTTTCTATCATTTCGGTATGAAAGCTTATCTTTACTGTAGTCCAAGGCTCTGTTTATAAGCTTACAGACCGTCCGTCACAAGATGTCAAAGGTACACTACAGTTGACAGTTATAGTTTTAGGAAAGTATATTTTGGACATGATATAAAGTTAGTATGCCAATCCATGAAAGCAAGTCTGTCAGAATTAAACCAAAAATGTACAGATTTATTACTCGGACAGCTAAGTCACTTTTACACTAAGCCGTGTGAAAATGTTCCATACAAAAAGGAATCAGTCAAAGATTTGATGGATAGAAAAACATTAGAATGATGAAGAATAGAATATTTGCCATGCGTAAATTCAATAAGGTACAGAGTATACGATAGTGGAATAGAAATGGAGTAGTTTTCTTTCACTTGGATTAACAACTTCAAGGGAGAAAATAAAGACATATTGGTTCCTTGATTCCATTGTATTGGCCATTATTCACGCCATTATAATGCATTATATAGCTAAAAGAACCCCAGCAATCGGTCCCATGACATTTTCAGACGTTTGAGTCGCATTCAGAAGACATTACTCTTGGTAGCTACCTTCTTAATCCCTCCTCAAAAACGCACCCGGTACAACCTCAACTAACGCAGACAATATTGTAACTACGCAGAGAAGAAAAAGACTAAGATAAACTACCCATTTCAAAAAGACGTATCTTTTACTGAGATAAACGACTATCCTCCATGTACACTTGTACATATGCTTGTGTCAAGGTGAGTGATGCATTCAGGTTGCAGTGTATGACTATCTATGGATACCCTCTTCCAGTTTCTCCATTTTTTGGTATACATCCTAGATAATAAATTCAGCCTTACTTGCCTTTCATACATGGAAGATTGTTAAGTGTGTGTGATCTGATGTGATGAGCAAAGTAGAAAGTTTATACAAACATTGACAAGTTTTACTTTACGGTGAAGCACGCAACCACTAGTTTTCTTTTCCCGACATCCCATGAATATTTCAATGGAATAAAAGTGCCTAAAAGCTCCAAACACTGCAGTGTATGCCTTTTTATGCTGTTTAATTTCATGAAAGAAACCTAAATGCTCTTCCGCTGACCATTGAGAGCCTAAATATGATATCAAACGGCATTCAAAACGATGGATATACTACAGGTTAAAGCAAAAAAGGACGCTCTGATGAACCATAGAAAGCTAAAAGATTTTATTACTAATCATCATGCTAAATTACATTGGTAAAATTCAGCATCTACCATAAAGCGAAGGTGAGATTGTTATATCAAATATACAGATTTTTTTCATAAAATAAGTAAATAAAAGGCATTTTATTTGTACCCTCTTCACCAGTGAACCTAGTTTATTTAAAATACTTCTAAAAATCCAAAACATTGAGACATTCCCAGCCAATTCGCCAAACATTTCCATTTAAATTACACCTAACTAATCCTACTAACGTAAATGCCATGCTTAAGAAACTTTCTAATTATTCGTCAAACAAATGTAATCGTCCCCTCCGCTCTTGCTGGGGACCAGCAGCTTATGGAAATTACCCTCGATTTACACTTGTCAAGACTGATTCCTTGAAGGATTTTGGGGTTAACTTTCTCCATAAGTTTCGTTTAACTCACATGCTACTTTCACAAGCAAATGAATTCACTCACGCTCTATGATTTTATATGTTCTCTTACAAACAATCCACTTCTTGCTCAAACACTAGGCCACCCACCCCTTCTAAGCGTTCTATCCAAAATTATTTTTCCTATAGAAAGTACTTTTAAACTTGGAAGAAATAATCATGAATAAAAATGAGGCTACGGAAGAAAGTAGACACGGAACGGAGGGTGGCTTCTCCTTTTCTTGATGGTGATAATCCATGACGTGTCAGATTGAAGAAAGAACTCCATGAAGAACGAGCTGGCTAACCCTGTCAGACTCTGTGTTAAATACAATATATATACTTCAGAGAAATGAAAAAACGTAATAATAAAAGCCTCCTCCCTTTCTTGATCCATTTCGTGCTGCAGAGAAATCTTTTTATTTTTTATATGATGAATGATCCATCCCTTATTTCTGTAATAACTTTTTCGATCCTCCTCAGGTCTGCATATTGCAGAGTATAAAGTGCAGTCAACAGTTATACTACTTCCATGTATTCTATACCTGGTTCTCACAGTATCCAAGTTTCGCATTTTTTATTTGTATATTGTGTTTTCCATCACTTGAGACCAGAGAGGAACAAATAGCTTCTTTGTTTAGCTCTGGAGAATGTGAGGTAAGCTGAGTTGAGAGAGATTGAGAGATTGTGTGCTTCAGTTTACTTAACTTTTTTAAATTAACTACCGTGTCATGCACCTGGACAGGACGGATGTATTCCTTTGTGTGTTTGTCTTGTGTCTTTAGTGTTTTCAAAACCGGAGAAGGGTTTTAATTTTACTGACATTACAATGTATCACATTTTAAATGAAACGATGCTGAGACATTTTTGGTAGAAATTGTAAGCACAAAGTTAAAAAAAAATACAAGTAAAGAGTTCTGCACCCATCAAAATGTCCACAGAAAATTTTTGCCACTCTTGAAGAACATGATATCTTTCTAGAAGAAAGTATTGACAGATCAACAGCTTTGTGTCAATCAGTAAATTAATAATTTAACCTGGAATAGCTTTAAAGTTCACCCTTCAAACTCTCGTATACTTCATTTCGGCCACTTTAGAACTTTAGTCAAAGCTCAGTCTAAAAGCCACGATAGCA
>JAQFZX010001122.1:0-35631 GCA_034682405.1 Hydroisotoma schaefferi | reverse complement strand
CCCACTTTTAATTTGATCCTCATACCTCTTACCTAAAACTGTGTCATTTACATATACTTCTAGACCACAAACAACGACGATTTCTGATGCTCTTATCGTAAATTGAATCAAAAGTGCTTTTTGATTATATTGACTATAGTTAGCGTTGTCTTAGGTCTTTGGGTTTCAGTTGTGATTTGTGAATAGGATTAGTTGGCTCAAAGCTTGCATGCAGAAATAATAAAATGAAAGTATATGCTACTTATTATTATTATTTACTGAATAACTGAATTGCTTTAGTTATAGGACTTGAGGATTTCCAAATGGCTCGGGCTGATGGTGGTTATTTGGTTACTTGACACTTCAGCTAAAAGCGAGTGGCTCGCAAGTGCTTGTTTATAAAGTGTTACTAACTACGATCAACTATTCCTAGTTAAAATAGCTGCGTGTGTGGGGTTTGAGCAATAAACTTTTGCTATTTTTGTGAAGGACATGTTGACATATCGGAGAGTTGAACGGGACCGTTTGTTACTTTTCTAATCTTGAACTAATTCTTCAGGGATGTGGTTGGATTGGATATAAAGCGTATCATTTTATAGTCGGAATCCGACTTTTGTACGGGGAAGTGCAGTTTTAAGACACGGAGTTCTTAGGCTTTTCAAAGTATTTTTGTGAGGAACGTTACAGAAATAAGATGATGTTTTATTCATGAATTTTAATAAGATGGAAATGGAAGGTTTCGAACCGAGTGTTTTTTGTATTAAATTAGTATTTTATTTAATGTGATCTCCTTTAAAGCTGGTAAAGTGAACTAAAATGTCATTAAAAAACTTTCCAAAGAAGTTATGGGTCAAAATACGCCAAGACTTTGATTTCAATTCGGCTAAATCATATCAATTTTACAAGAGCGAAGTAAGCTTACATAAAGCTTTAAGTTTTATTCTTTATTATATTGAAAACTTGAGTTAATTTTTGTATGTTTTCTGAAAACAAAACACAGTGGGAAGTTGCAGAGCTCCGTACTTCAACTTCAGGATATGGAGGATCTCAAAACAACAAACCCGAATCTTTCGAAAGGGAACAAAAATATGGAAAAGTTTCCCTAAAATACCTAATATTCCGCGGCCTATACATGCTCTTCTTCAATATGTCCATCACATTCTCAA
Organism: Hydroisotoma schaefferi; assembly: GCA_034682405.1. NCBI lineage: Eukaryota > Metazoa > Arthropoda > Collembola > Entomobryomorpha > Isotomidae > Hydroisotoma > Hydroisotoma schaefferi. The sequence goes on along the minus strand of JAQFZX010001122.1, from coordinate 34,486 downwards.
CAACATGTCAATCTCATCTTTTCCACATTTTCCTCACAAATTGGTCATTCACGGCCCAAAACATTTATGCCATCCTTTACTTTTTATATTTACTCTGGAACTGGTGGAAGTTTGGGAAAGAGGGTGAAGAAAGTAATGGGACTTGTAGTAAAAGTTATAGTGGTAGAAGTACCGGTGAAAACAGTACAAATAGCAGTACCAGAAAAATTATTGGAATTATTCCTAAAAGAGGAACAACAAGAGAAACTGTTCAGAAAATTGAACAATTTGAACTTAATCATACCAAAAATGGAGTAATTGACACTGACAAATACAAGGTAATCATGCAACTCATATTGGATGGGGCTAATACCCTATAAAGGGGGATTTATACACGTTTACGAGTATAAAGTTGGGGTTAAAGGTATTTAGACACGAAGCGAAAGTAATAAGCAACTAATGCTGATGCTGATATGGTTGAAATAACATGCAAAACAGTAAAAATTGTCCATATTTTGTCCATTTATCCACAACTCTGCCTTGAAAGCCTTCAAAACGCATACAAACCTTAGATAAGCTTCACGCAGCAGAATGTTTTACGCAAGCCGAGCGGTGTATAGAACGGGAGCGTTGTATGTTACATAATTAAGGGCGTTTGTTGAATTGTTTTGAAAATTTTAAGTACTGAATTTGTAAACATTATTACGGACTTTTTGTCCCAATAGGATGTTGATATTGAGCTGGAGGAGGATGGAAGGAACATTGATGTTGATGATAATTGTAGCAGTTTAAGAACTTGCAGCGATGAACCTTGTCCACGGCAGAACAAGTTAACCCATTTGGAAAAGACACTCTGGTTGTTTACAAATGTGGTCCATGTACTTCCCTATTGCGTTGTTTTAGGATATTGGGTCGTTGTTTATAAATATGGTGAGCAGGACCGCATCAAAATCATTTCAATTCATTTTTTTAATGAATGAAACTTTAATACATAAAAATAAAAAAATCGGTAGCCTAAAATGCATGCACTTCTTGCTTATATTTGGAGATTTTGTGTTCAAGTTCACTCTGCTCCTCCTATTGATTTAAAACATCTTAAAACGGTTTTGGCAAAGCGTCAAATTCCGTTCTAGTTTTTTTAAATCACAGCCATTCATTCTAAAGTAAAGTACTTTACCCAACCCAGTGCTTCAAAGTTTCATAGCTTTATATAACAGAATTGTCCCTTATTTAATTAATTTTATAAGTCTACACAGGATCCGCTTTAAAAATAGAAAATGACAAGCAAATTTGATGAATTATTTTAACTCAAAATTTTAGATCCTGAACAGCCCTTGTGTGAAAAGTTCCGAAGTCACTTTATAGTCCATGGAGCAACTGCAGTTTTGGCCTTTCTTGATACAATGATTATAGCCATTCCAGCACGGTTATCTCATTTCATAATATCAACTGGACTCCTCAGCATTTATGTTTTATTCACGTACGTCTTTATTTCCATCTTTTTAAACATTTCATAATCCTCGTTTCTAATTAATAAAATGCTAATTTTAAAAATGTCCAGGTATCTTTACGAACTCTCGGATGGACCTTACAGAAAGGAGAAGCAGTTCATCTATGCCGTTTTAGATTGGAAGAATAAACCTAACAAAGCAGCAGTTTTTGGACTTTTAGGAATTCTCATCTCACCTTTTGCTCATACCATATTTTGTTTCGGGCTTTATAAGTTAAGGCTTTGTCTTGTTGGATTTTATATTAGACTTAAAAATCGGAAACTGGAATCTTCTAATGAAGTTGATATCGAAAAATAAAATTAGTACATGTAGATATACTAAGAAGTATCAAGTGATGTATTTTTCAGACTTATGAGTTTCAGGCTCGCCCACAATCTGTAATTAAAGTCACGACCGCATGCATAAATATAAAATACATAAAACAACTACCAAAGTTGGAATAAACTGACAAACTTGAGATGATAATTTGAGTTTGACAATCAGAATCAGATTGTGCAAACACAAGTACAAGTTGTGCAAATTCACACAAAGCTACGACCATATTTGCCACTTTACTAATGCATCGTACTAGAATATTATATTTAAAGAACCAATAGCTTTTAAAAATCTACGAACTAAAAACGCGTAATGAATAAATAATGAATTAAAACGATGTTCTACACTTCCTACATCAATTAAATAATTAAGAAATACAACTCTAATTATACAATTTTTTTTAACTCCTAAGCTAAAGTTAACCATCGAATTATATAGCCTCTCCAAAATAAAAACGGTACCATACCCCTTTAATTACAAAGTTAAAATAAAATACAACCCACTGAATACTACCTCTATGGCTTCCTTCCTGCAGTAATAAAATAAATATTTAAAAACTTCAAAAAAAATTTACAAATCATATTTTGTCAAAAAAAAGTCAAGAAATCAACTATAAACTCCATGCGAATGTACACGTTTCAAAACCAATTGAGAGTTGATTAATACTCCCAAGAAGCTTAACGAATTATTCGAAGAATTTGAATCTAAATAATCTATTTGAAATCAAAATAACTAAAAATTCTCAAAGCGGAGTGAGAGTTGGTAATTTTACAAAACTCCCAAAAAATATAAAAAAAAATCCTATTAGTTTTTCAACAAAACCCCAAAAAATATCAAAAACAAATCCTAATATTATTTTGTCAAAAAAACTCCAAAAATCCCCTAAAAATCCCCAAAATCCCAATATTTCATGTTTTGAAGTGAGAGTTGTACGATCTATGAGTAGAACAAAGTAAAATATCGGTCAAACTCCTCCCATTCGGCCCATTTCACCCCTCTAGTGCCAACTGATCCCAACCATCTCAAATCCCATCCAACTCTTCCTTCTATACAACTACTATCCATCCTCAAAACAGCCCAAGGTAGACAACGAGAGTTGCATTTTCATTTTAGAAAATTCTAAACTCATCTAAAAAACCCGATTTTTGGTTGAAATTACCTCAAAACTCCACCCGTAGGTTTACCCCTCCTAAATCAATGTAAGACAGCCACTGTCACCCTCTTTTTAACGGGGTTTTTAATCCAAATTTAACGGCAACAAAGAGATTATTCCCTGGCTTGGAAAACAGTTGGATTTATTTTAGTATATTTTAGATGGTAAGAAAGGGGTGTCCTTTCTACAATATATTATAGGAATAGGAATTACTATTATTTATCACGTACAGTACAAAAGAGGTTAGAAATCTAGTCTTCTAAACCAAGGAAGGCTTGGAACTTTTTAGTCCGGATTTTTAGCCCAGCTGGCGCAGTTTAGCATAAGGAAATTACATGGGCCGTTGTTGAATACGGAGAAATATCTTGATGATGATATGATTTAAACATACATAACGTTGTTATTTATTACCCAGAATAGTTTACTAAACTATGTTTAATGAAATTATGAAGAAATAAAAGGGGTTTTTAGGATTAAAAATAATTCCAAGGGGGGAGGGGGCTCTATTGGAAAATAAGGATTGAAATGGGAGAAAGATTTTTGTATAAAATGAACCGGCTTTAGAAACAGCGTTTAGAATTTTCTGGGTATTTTTTGGGGTTTTGGAATGTTTGGAGAGTAGGCTGGTGTTTTTTTTGGAGTTGAAGGGGTTTTTAGGACGTTTTTAGGAGGTTTTATGGGTATTTGAGGGATTATTTTGTGTTTTTGGGGGAGTTAAGTATGGAATTTGGAGATGGAAGGAAGGTTGTAATTGTAAAGGGTTGAACAAAGATGGTTGATTCTTCATAGTTCGTTTGTAGTTTATGAACCGTATTTTGAAGGTGAATTTGTGAACATTTCCGGAAGTTAGGGATTGATAGGCGGAGTTTAGGAATTAAATTTAAGGATTTAATACTAAAAGTTAAAATGTAAGCCATGATTTTTCAAAATTTCGGCATAAAAGTGGGTGTTTCACTTATCGGAAGGATAAGAACTGTAAAGGTTACCCGGTACCTTAGTAAGTTCCCCGGTATTGGTAGATTAGTGACCGTTTCTTACTGTAAATGCCCGAACTTTTTAGAATTAAATGTTGACCTACATGATGCTAATTTCATATTTATTTTTATTTGCATTTTTTTAGCAAATGGACCTACAAGGAGTGGGGGAGTCCCCGATGACACCCACAGCGTCCTACTACCTCCAACTTGACCCGACCTCAGGTCGGATCGAGATCGTGGACAGCAGTTCGATAATCCCAGGTCACCACAACAAGCCCCTTCACCTTAGTTTCAATAGCTTGACCTCCTCCACTTCAAATAATGCAAATGTGGGTGTGGACGAGCACGTGTACGAGATTCGGGATGAGGACTACTTCTTCTCGGGTCAATTTATGGACACGGGAGCTGGACCAAGTTTGTCGGAGATTGTCCCAACGGTAGGCGTTGACATTTCTGAATTGCTGGATAAGCCTATGCCTAGTTTTGGACAGGATGAGAGTCAAGGTTTTGCTAGGAATCAGCAGAATCAGATTCAAATTCAACAACAGCAACAGCAGCAGCAATCGCAAACTTTTGCTAACCTATCGTCAACGTTTACGGGCGGATATGAAGAGGTATTTTGGTAGATTAGTAATGCAGTTGATTTTAAGGGGATTAAGACTTTAATTATTGGAATTATCAACTCTAGGTGAGCACGTCGGAACGAGATAGTGTGCAAATGGCTATAGATGAGGCGTTTGGAATCGGTGGCTTATCCAGTATCTTAGACAGTGAACCTCTGTATAACGCTGAGCCTATGCCAACAAGCTTATCTTCATCTGTTCCTACGCAGGAAAACCTCCAAGCTCAAATTCAGATCCAGTCCCATGCTCAAGTCATGTCTTTACCTGCTTCGAATACAATAGTACAGCAGCAAGTCCAAGTCCCACAGTTCCAGGTTGTGAATCAGTACCCAACAGCGGTCCAGAACTCTCAAATCCATTTTAGCCACCCCCATTCCCAGCAATTAGCTACCGGGGGACTTTATGGCAATCAGAGCTTTCAGATTGTTAATACCTCAAATCAAATCAGTTTGGGGGAATTCTCTGTCCTTGCAGGTAGTTTTGCATCCTCGCCATCCCCTACTACAGGATCTTATCAAAATAATAATCCTGCACCAATAGTAAGTCCAATGGTCCAGGTCCAACCTCAAAATCAACAGCCGATTCAGTTCAGCAGTCACCTGCGTAATATTATTACTGGTCTACCTCCCCATCCGTCAAATCTCCCAATGGTCTCATTACCTGTTCCTAGGCAAGTTAATTTGGAGCTTCCTTCTCAACCTCCGCCTGTAAACTACCAGCAAATTAGTTTTACTGCAAGACCGTCGGACATTCCACAACCGGCTGGGACTTTAAATCCAACTTCTTCTAATCCTGAAACCGTACAGACGCAATCTAATTTTGAAACCGTACAGAGTCAATCTAATTTTGAAACCGTACATACTCAGTTTACGACGATTTCTAAGCCAACTTCCAATATAAATTATCAGGATAATAATGTAATAGCATATGATAGTTCAGCTAGTTCTAATCAAAAGGTATTAGAAGATGAAAGGACTAAAAAAGAGAGTTCGAATTTGGATATTGAAATTAAGACTGATACACCTGAAGATAGAAATCAGAAGACTTTAATTTTGACAGATCAAGTAGAACGAATGGAAGAGAGCACGCCAGTAGCACTGGCGAAGGAAATTGTAGACCCTCCAGAAGCTATAACTGAGGAAATTATTACGCCAATGCCAATAAGGGTAGAAAAAGCCGCAGATGTGGATTTGCCGGTTACAAATGATATCAGTAAACATCCCACTGCTATAGAGGTTGACAAGTCAATTCTTATTAAGCCACCCACGCCTACACCTGTTAAAGCTATTATAACTGATCGATCAATTTCTAAGGATGTCGTGTCAAACAAAAGTGCGAGTACGGCTCCATTTAATACCGTTTATCGGGTTGTTGACGTTTCCAAAGGGTTTCCTGCAATGGCATTGAAAGTAAAACATGAGCCCCGTCAACGCAAGATCAAAACTGTTAAGGAGAAACAGATAAGGTCACCAGAACCCGACTGTCAGCCCATGGAACAGGACATTCTTATTACATCCTGTTTCTCACAAGCCAAACCAGAAATGTTGGAGGTTCCTATCGATCCTGCGGATATTAAAGTGGAGAAACCTGATGATGCGACAATTAAGTCTGAACCTTTGGAACCTGACGACGAGGGTGATGAAGAAATTGAAGGAAGTTGGAAACCCATACCAGATTGGTTATCTTGTAAAGTGGATGAAGATGATGAACTGTTATTGGAGTTTAAACATTGCCCAGATGAATCTAGTAAGAATTTAGCTAACAACTCCAAATGTATTATTTTCTGACTGGAACTGGAACAGTTGTCTTAATTTCATACTTCGTATTTGAAGGACCCTTCATCTGTGTGTTTTGCTACTCCTGGTTCCAAGATGAGGAGGAGTTGAAAGAACACACTCTTTCAAAACATGTACGACGCGAGCCTACTGAATTCCATTCCTGTAGAATCTGTGGTGCTAGATTTATAGCGAGAATTTTGAGGCTAAGGCATGAAAAGATGCATAAATATGATCTCAAGCATCCTTGGTACACGTAAGGGCAAACAAAATTTTTTTAAATGAAAATTACTCGACTTTCTCGATTACAGAAAAGTTTAAACTGGGTTTCTTAAATCTTTTCACAGGTACTTCGACCGAAAGCATATTCTAAAATATGGAATTAAAACACATTTCCTCCGGCGATTTCGTCCTGCACCCTTATCCCCCGATTTCTATGCCCACCTCTCAGAAGTGTTCAACCTAGTCGAAAAATTAACATTTGATTGCTGTGATTGCGGTGTGTCATTTTCTGAAGAAGAGGACCTGCGGAATCATTACGAGGCCTTCCATGCAGTACAAGAATGTGCGTTATGTGGAATCCTATTGAAGAACTGGACAGCCCTGACAAGGCACGAGAAGGAGGTCCACGGGATTTATAAAGTATATAATAACTATGCGGGTGGAGCCTGGAGTATTTGGGACGGTAATAATTGTGATGAGGCTGTGGAGAAAGAGGACATTTTGTCCGATATTGCATATTTTCATAATTATCTCAAACCTAAGGAGGAAGACGAGACTCCAGTTTATGAAGAAGGTACGTTTTTCAGGCTTCAGTTAAAATAAGAAATACAAAGAACAACCTTATTAAAAAAACACGTCATCTTTATTTCTTCCCAACGCTAGATTTTCTGGAGCTCACCGATCTCTGTGTAGAATCACCCACAATTAAGCTGGAAAAAGATCAATTTGAAGCCCCGTTGCATATAACTTATGCTAAACCTACGCAGCTCAATCAGCTCTGGAAATACTCCAATGTTGCAAAGTTTTCACCTACACACGAAATTATGGAACCCTCTGAATTTACCAATGGAGAGAGTGACCAAGACCAAATGTCTTCCCCAAGTCCACAGAAAGGCCAGATCCTAGAACGATACCAATCTCTCCCCTTCCGCTGCCCTATCTGCCCCAAGTCTTATGACAATGAACACGATCTCAAACGACATTCGAGGTGTCACGGAGGTGAGAAATATAGGCTGATGTGCCAATACTGTGAAAAGTATTTTAAAACACATAGTCACCGTAAAGAACACGAAAGGACGCACACGGGCGAGAAACCGTATGCATGCCCTATTTGTAACAGGTCATTTATCCAGAGTTCTAACCTCAAGAAACATATTCAGACGCATAAGTTTCAAAATACACTACAGTAAGTTCTTGACAGAGATTACGTATTTTTATGCCTTTGGCTTCATAAGGTTGGAAATAAATGGTTGGATTTTGTTTTTAGATGCAGTCACTGTGGAAAGCAGTTTATTAAGGAGTCTTCCTTGGTCTTGCATCAAAGGGCTCATGCTCAAGATAGGAAGTTTCGTTGTGAATACTGTGATAGAGCATATAACTACGCTTCTCTGCTTAAACGGTACTTCAGAGAGCATTTTAAACGAATATTTTGTGTGACTGAAGGGTTTTAAAATTTGGTGTTGCTCACGGTCTAATTTTTATCCAGGCATATGAGGATTCATACGGGAGAAACCCCTTATGTTTGTAGAATCTGTGGTATGCTCTTCCATGAGTTAGTTTCTTTGCACTATCACAGGTAGGTTTTGAATTAAACGAATTATTTAACGTTGAATCATTTATTAGAAGTTAATTTACTTATTGTAATTCAATTGACAGAAAAAAAGTACATACTGGAGAGCGTCCTCATAAATGTAAGCTTGTCCGCTGTAGCTTTTGTAATTTGTGTATCTTTTATTTACCATTACTTTTAAAATATATAATTATTTTGTGATAGGTGACACGTGCGGGCGCGGATTTATTTTGTCCTCTGATTTGAAGAAACATTTACAAATCCATCTAAAGCCTATAGTAGAGAAGCCTCCTCGAGTTGGTAGAAAACGATCTCAACACAAAAGCATTGATTCTAAATCCAGCGGTGGTGCTGATGGCGAAAGTGTAAATTCAGAGGTCATGAAGCAAATGGAAGCCTCCTTGGTGGAAAATGCAATGAAAGTCCTAGCCATTGTCAGCGAGTCGAATGAAAATAATACCGCCGTAGAGGAGAACCCTGCCTTTCGATCCGACGACTCCGAAGGTGTTCGACTCCTAATGGATAAATCCGCAATAAAGGTGTATGAGCGACGAGGATCTAAAACAGTATCAGTGTCAGATGGTCATCAAACGATTGTTCAGGATAGGTTCAGCAGCAGCCACGCAATAAATAATCAAGAAATTCAATCAATTTCCATTATTGAGGAAGGATCGTCCGGTGAAGATGCCGTTGACTTGAACCCTGAAACAACAATCTTGTTTCTAACTACTACGACCGAGGACAATAATTCTAGTAATCATGATGCAAATGCCAATCAAGTCAGCTAACAAGCAAGCTAAGCGCCTTCTTAAAATAGTTTTTAAACACTTCTCTGGGATTTATTGGCCGAGAAGATTCCGATAATAATTTAAAATAATTTACTGCAACATTATTGTGAACTGCTCAAAATAATTCATTTCTTGGATTTTATTCAAGGACAGAATCTTGGCATACATTTTAGTTTATCGAACTTGGTTTGGTATTATGTCCTTTATTAACTGATTTTATAATGTTGTATAGAAGCCTTAGTCAATATCAATAATTAATTAACGAATGTATTTAAACTTAACAGTTAAGCTATGCAATTCTTGTCCCAGCTTTTAACATTTGTGACTTAAAAAGAAGTAAAATAAATTTTAAGTTGGATAACTCTAACTAACTGTAAACATACTTCCGGGTTTTCATTCCTCCCTTTTACTTGAATAAATAAAAAACTAGGATAAAATATAACCCAGGTAGACCCCAAGTGCTGCTTAAGTTTCGTGGAGCAGAATTGCAACCATCGCCCTTGCAAAAACACATCTCTCCTTTCGAAAGGGTCACATTAACGATGAGGTACTGATTGTTAATGTTTTCGCACCGGTCTTTGGTATCAGATGTATAGGCCCAGACACACCCCCTGGCTACGTACTCCGTCCCATCAAAAACGGCCGTACCCTTGACACAAACCCAGTCAATGAGACTTCGGCTTGAAACTAAAGAAACGCTACCCTCTCTCTCAAACTCTACATTTTCGTTTGGTAGATTATTATTTGAAAATGTATCTGTCATTTGGAAATCTTCGCCCAGAATTAGTTGACTGAAGGAATCTGCAAATAGTTAAATAAACATATTATATTATTTTTAGTCTAAAAAAAACTCTGCTCCTGGCTCCTACTTACTCTATCTTTCTAGTTTCCACTAATGGAACAAAAAAGTTTTAAAAATGCAACGGTCTTAAAAATGTAAACTTCCCATGCGTATTTTGCATACAGAAAATAAAAACGCTTGTGCAAAATTAGCCTCTATCTGGTACTAGTTACCTTCTGCGGTTGGGGTCTGGTTATTACCAGGACCAGGAATTATAGCGCATTCTGTCATAAGATGATGATTTGATACAGGATCTTCACATCCTTCACGGTACAGAGCGTTGCTCTGGTTTTGGCTGTAATAATTTGTACAGAAGTAGCACTGTAGGGCTGAAAAGTTTCAAAAATATGCCATTTAATGATGACGTATACACTGTTTTAGCCTAGGAATAATAATTCAGGCTAAAACAGTGTATGCATGTTGTAAAATGCGGCTCTAGAGAACTGAAGCCCATTCATAAAAAAAAGATGAAGATGCAACTTTAAGTGGGGAACATTCTTACCGTCTGCTGTCGAAGAAATCAAAACTAGAAGAACGCTAATCTTGCTGTAGTCCAAGAACAACATTTTGAAATATATGATAAATCACTTACGCTTGGATGGGTCAGTTCTCTGCAAAATGCTAAACTCATTCTGAGAACAAAGTATGAAAAACTAAACTTACCATTTGGAACAAATGGAACATATGGCGTTAGTAATCTGGTTATGATAAGGTCTCATCTACTAAAGAAACTCTACAAAGGAGGACAACATCAAAACCCCATTTCAAATCAACCTTGATACAATGTCCTGCATTTTTTTTTATGAAATCTAGAAACTACAAAAGGGTTATTGGTTCAACCAAACGTAATCAGCTTTCCCGAAAGCATCATTATTCCATTAAACTAATACAATTTTATGCAAAATATCATAAAAGTCTGAAGTGGAGGGTCATGAAAAGATCTATAGCCATCAATCGTGGTTCGCGTTTGATTCATGCAAAAGCAACAGCAACAAGTTAGGCGTATTGTATAAGCGTTTTAATCTTTTTGTACGCGAGATGCGATCATTCTTCTACAAAAAGGACTTTATGAGAAGTGAAGCACAGGAAGTTGAGCTATTTAAAAAATACCATTTTTTAAACGCTATTTTAATTGGAGCCCGAATGGAAAAAAATTTAAAACTACTATACAGCATGATTCACCCTCAGTTTGGCAAATCTCGTTTTGGCAAAACAAGAAATCTGACATTAGCAAACGATTTTTATGACTTTTTCAAAAAGGCAAAAAAGCAATTTATGAAAACTCAAAGTGGCAAATTATCAAAAACAACATTATCTTACAACAATTCAACTCAGCTTAAACAATCTCAATTCATTGGAACCCTCTCAGCTACTTTTTTTTAATCCAAACGTGAAATTTGAGAACCGTTTTACATTCGCCTTATCATACATTATCATACCTTATCATAAGCATAACTCTTCGCGTCTGCGAAATTGTTTTTTTTTTAAGTGGAAGATTATGCTTAACAAGAGTATGTTCAACCGTGTTGTTACTCGTTTTGTATGTTAATTAAAAATCTCCACATGCTTGGATTCGAATTATGGACATTCCCCAGAAATCTATTATGCCATATCCCTCTACAAAATTTGAAGTTCTAGGCTAGGGACCCTTTCATATACATTCCACATATCTATTGGAAAAAGAGGTTCCCGAAATTCCCTATCTATATGTTTCCTGAAAGTAGTCAGCCAACGCATGCAAATCTGCATGAGTGGGTTCCGCTCTTAGACCATCCGTTTCGACCTTTAGACCATGTCCCATTTTTATTTATTAGCGATGCATTACACATTTTTCTTTGATCACAATAATAATATTTAGTTATCGAATTTTTTTGGTTACTCTTTTAGAATATATGTATCCGCAATAAGCCAATTTTGAGGTACCCTTAGTACTATAGTACTCAACGTAGGAAGAACCCATCATTTAGTGAAGGTTGGAATAGGACTTAGCATACTATACTAAAAATTTCCAACAAATTAAAGTAATAACAACCCAATTACAAACAACCGTATTTCAACAACAAATGCTTAGGTTTTAATATTTTTTTAACTCAGCAAAAGAAAAAAATGAAAAGTTTCCACAAAGCATCTAACTAAAAATTATTAACAGGATTTTCTCTATCATTAATACTCGTAAATAGTTAATATATTCCACTATTACATATTTTTATATTGAATAACAGCCGAAGCCGGAAACCCAACTAGGATGCTAACAATTGCATTTATCAACCAGCAAGAGTAATGATGAATCGTCCCATGTTTCAAAATTGGGATGGGTCCACACGTAATTCCAAAAGCCACCATGCTTCTTACCTTCTTAATCGCGTACTTTCTGTTATTGGGGCCGTTACCGTTCATGAACTTGTTAATGGGATGCCGTTCCGGTTTCAAACTTCCTAAAACTCGAGAGCTACCAAGATAAATGTTTCCAGAAAAATGGAGAAGCCCAAAGAGGAAGAAGGTACAATTGAAAGCTACAAGTAACGAAACCAAATAGTCCCAAATGATAAGCACTCCGTATAAGCGGATTGAACCGCTGTTTGCCATAATGGAACACACTCCAAAGAAAGTGCAGATGAAGGGTATTGTAGCACTAAAGCATTCAGAATGTACTGTATTTAGAATTCGTAGTCTTGTGTAATGTAATATCCGGTCCTCCATGTCGATCCCTGTTCCTCTAAAACGTTAAAAATGTTATATGGATAAAAACGTCTGTCAAATTCGAGACCTTATCTGACCTGTGACCTCACCTTAGGGCCGAGAGCCGAGCAGATGCAAACAGAATGTAACAAGCAATAAAGAGCAGCACGTGGAAGACTTGGGTTAGGAAAAATGCTTTCGAGTAGATTTCAAATAATAAGTAAACCCAAATACCACTTGAATCTTGGGAAACTGTTTTGTAGTACACTCCGTACAAATACTGCGGATTTAATGGTTTTAACAAATAAACAATGCCAAGCAATGTTAAGCATGCTACGCTGATTGTGATCATCAACCTGCACGTCATGAGTACGATGTCGAATCCATAGCTGTTCTTTCCCAAAGCTCTTTTAGACTTTTGGTATGCTGCTAGATATGAAAACAATAGGGTACGAGAATGTTTTAATAAATTGCAACTACCGTAGTTCCATCCAATCCAACAGAAAATTCTACTTGTGCATAATATAGGAAACTAAATTGAAAGTTAAGTGAAAGTAATCTTACCCCCGGTACAATTAGCAATTGCTATCATTTCATGATAAAATTGGCAAAGTGCGACCCTAGTTGCCCACAAAGTGCTGGTTGAAGCAACGGTCCAAATGTAAGCCAAGAGGAACAATAAAACCCAATAAAGTTGACCCAAATTCGTGTCTTTTGATCCAAATCTTGATATAATAATTACTGCTGAAACAAATAGATATGCACAATATGCGACGGCATGAAGAAAGTTCAATAGATAAATAGACTTTTGTAGGATTGAATCTGAGGGTTTCATTGACTTTTTGGAAAAATCCCAATCCATTGGACCTGAACAAAATTTATAAGTAATATGGGTTCCACTGCCAATAAGGCGTAAACATTTTGGAGAAAACATCGCAAAAATATGGAAATTTTGATGAAAATAGATAGAAAAGGATGTTTAGAAAGAAGGTCAGAAGCTGTTCTGCGTAATATTTGGATAAATCCCACTAGTTTTGTCAAATAGGGACCGAATTAAAACTAAAAGTTATTTAATTAAAGCCACAATTCAACATCATTCCTGACAATTAGTCAGGAACCTTCGGATTAGCTTTGTTATTAAAATAGCTAAATCTAACTATGTCCTGTCTAACTGGTTCTGCTAGGTTAGACTTTACCAACAATTTTGGCCACTGTGAAGTGTGGAATGTCCGACACGTGCCGAGGCATTTTGTTGATGTATTAATTATTTTTATTTATTTCACACCAAATGGATGGTGACTTGTGAAAGCGTTGCTGCTAATTTTTCGGAATCATCGACAGCAATTAGTATAAAGACTAAAAGGAAGAATGCCATTTAATTGGTTGTCAGTTGGAGATTCTGTTCCAATTATTCATTTCCGCTAATAACCGCTACTTCATGTATGACCTTGAATACTGCACTTTTAGTGTCTGTCTGAAAATATATTTCAATTAATAATCACAATCCAACGTTTTATGTCCTGCCAAACTAATTGAATAGCAATTATTATTCTTGGCATAACAGATAGAAACTGTCGACACATTTATAATTACTTTGCTATTTTAATTACTCCTTTATATGTAAGCTGATTGCCAAATTAAGGTGTAAAGGAACACAATTTTAGTAACTCATATAAATAATGGTTAGATTAGAGCTACACAACAAACACAACAACCACAAACGGTCAAGTCAATATTCATCAGAAATGTATGACAAAATACTACACGCTTCATGAATCATTTTGATAAGTCCTTCTTAGCGTAGCTCGTATCTGCAAACGCTTTTATTTCAAACAAAAACTCCCCAGGGAAGTTAAAACTAGAAATATAGGATTACCCTAAATCCTCTTATACTTTACTAAAAAACTATATGACAGTTGACAATTTATCGTTGAGCATATATTGTTAAAAATACAAGAAAAAACTATCTATAGGATACGCTGTACTAACTGACTGTAATTGCCTTCAATTTAATACAAATATTGATACCACAAGCACATTTACATTACTAAATACATTGCCTCAAAAACAGTACTGCAATGCAACCCAGTTGAAGAACATGTTATTCATAACATGTTAAAAATGATTATTACAATAACAAGTGCTTATCAGCACATAAGGGTTTTGGATTTTGTATGTAAGGTCCTACTTAATCGAATAAAACTATCCGAGAAGAGGAGAAATACACTAATTAAATCATGGCTAGAAAAAATCCTGAAACTTTGGACCATCTTATAACTATTATCATCTTGATTTTAGGATTTCGCCTACTCATTCAACGACCCTGGTCCAATCTAAATTGACAAATTAATAACTTTAACCTTTCAATTGAGTCAAGTAAACTACAAACCCGTCAATCCCTACAAACTAAACCCTCTCTTCAGTCAATGCAATCAATGAAATATTTACTTAATGAAGCCTCTCAGCCTCTTATCAGTCAGAGCAGAGTCAGATTGAGTTTTTATTATTGAATGATTCAACCAACTTATCAAAATAATTGAGTCTTTCTTGATTCAGTCAGTACAGAAGTTATAGTTTAAAGTTTACCCATACTCCTCTTTACAACTAATCAACTATATTCTTTAATTTAATTTTGATTGCGTAATACAGTCTGGAAGAATGGTTTAATTTTTAACCCCACACATCAATTCTACTTCTTAAACAGCTTCATGCTAGAAAATATAATATTTCTGGGGATAACTAATGGTAGGAATTAGGAAAGGAGACAGATTTTTGGATAAATTATGAGTTTTTAGGAAGCGATGACTTTTTTGTAGATCCGGGTGGAAGTGACTCCAGGACCTTCAAGGGTCATCTTCATTTCGTCATCACCAAACTCCCGGAGGATTTTTAAAGTAGCTTCTCCACACTTTTGCTCATGGACCAAAGTACTTGCTCCGTCTTGGGTGATTTTAGACTGAAAAAAAAATACATTTTCAAAAAGTGTACCCCTCTGGGTTATAAAATATATTATAAAATACGTTAAAAAGTATTCCACCTTGCACTTGCGACCGTCGGCCGTTTCCTCATCAAACTCTTGACCCAATTTGAACTTGATTTCCGTTGTTTTAAAAGTAGTTGAAGTTTTGATATTCCAGTCGTCACCGTTTTGAGTTATTTCGGTCACGGGAGTTGCAGACGCTGCCATTTTTCTCATGACCATTCCAACTCCTAAAAACAACAATAAATAACCCTCCTAACCGTTAGAAAACACACAACAAAACCGATTTTAAAATTATCAAATTATTAAATAAAACAAATCGGATTTTTTATAATTAAAATTCAATAAAAAAAACGGGTGGTACAAATACAAAAAAAAACCTCAAAAAAAACCGTAAAACTGACCAACAGCTTTCATATACTCTTCAAAGTTTTCACTCTTGGTCAACTTATAAGTTCCCAAAAATGACATCTTGGCTTCCTTTTTTACTCAAAACTTTCGAAAAAAAGATGAAATTCTTAGAGGAATTAGGAGCAGCGGTTGGAGGAGGAGTGGATTAGATTAGATGTTGAGTTTGGGAGAGATTGAGATGGAGTGCGTGCCGGTTCCCTCAAGACGTGGCAGTCATCCCCACATCTTCCAATTACCCTTACCCTTACTCCTCACCCATACACCGCGGCTTATATTTCTAAAAAAGATGTTTTGAAGCATGTTTATCATGGGAAAGATACCCCTTTTAATATGTGAAGGATGTGCGTGCGGCATAATTAGTGAGGGCGGCATGTGGGCAAGGATGTAGGGTATGCTGGGACCCCTTATAAACATTTTAACCATTTAATTATCAAGGATGTCTTTTTATATTTTTATTTTTATTACCAATTATAAATTTGTTTTGACGCATTTATGTTAAAATTCATCCGCAGTAGTATTAGCATTACACGAAGGATGTGTTGTAGTGTAAATCAAGATTGGTGTAAAGAACCCAATACCTATTGCAATCCTGTGGAGGATTTTGTTCATGCGTTGGATTGGATTGCAAACACTACGGAGATCAAAGTTGGACTTTATTGTACGAAAAAAGTATAAAAACGGTTTTGAGTGCTTTACTTGCCCAGATCATTGCTTAAAAGTACCTTCACCCATTAACGGTCTGTCAAGGGTCATGAAAAGATTTATAGTCATCAATCATGGAATGGATGCGAATGAGATTCATCCAAAAGCAACAAGTTAGGAGGAGTATGAGCGTTTTAGTAAAAAAAAAATTTAAAACTACTAAAACTATATGACAGTTAGTTTGACAATTTATCGTTGAGCATATATTGTTAAAAATACAAGAAAAAAACTATCTATAGGATATACGCTGTACTGACTGACTAATTGCCTTCAATTTAGTACAAATATTGATACCACATGCACATTTATATTACTAAATGCATTGCCTCAAAAACAATACTGCAAACCCACTTGAAGAACATGTTAAAAATGATTATTACAATAACAAGTGGTTATCAGGACACAAGGGTTTTGGATTTTTTATGGAGGGTCCTACTTACACTCGAATAAAACTATCCGAGAAGAGGGCAACTATCCACTAATTAACGACAGATTATAACACAACAAATTATTTTCAATCATGGCTAGAAAAATCCTGAAACTTTGGACCATTTTATTACTATTAGTAGCATTTGTTAATTCATCCGCAGTAGTATTAGCATTACACGAAGGATGTGTGAATCAAGATTGGTGTAAAGAACCCAATACATATTGCAGTCCTGGAGGATTTTGTTCATGCGTTGCAAACACTACGGAGATCAAAGTTGGACTTTATTGTACGAAAAAAGTATAAAAACGGTTTTGAAAAAGTATTATTTTGAAAAACTTTGCATGGAAGTCTCATAACTTTGTGCTTTACTTGCCCAGATCATTGCATAATCGTACCTTCACCCATCAGCGGTCTCTGCTCTGAAGACGCCCACTGCCCTGACCCAGCGACCTGTGACCTCAGGTCAAATAAATGTGGCTGTCCCCCTGAAAGCCACACCCCCTCTTTAAACCTAACCTCTTGCCTGAAATATGCGGATCATATAGGTGCAGAATGTAAAGAGTCTGAGGTATGCCAACAAATCGAGAATTCAGAGTGCTATGACGGATATTGCATGTGTCGGACGGGGTTTTTGGCCGGAGGTGAAGACTCTGGTAGGTTTTCTTAAGACGCTGCGACCTCAAGCGTTTACAGGAAAGGTCAAGATCTCATTTTATTCGTTTCATAGGTCACGGTCCCTCGTCTTGTCTGAGAATAGCGGTCCAACTAAGCAACCCTTGTTCAGAGGATGGTCAATGCCAGGTTATCCTTGGAAAAAACACTGTTTGCACAGATAACAAATGTTACTGCAAACATGGGTTCGCTTTTAATGGAGAAAGGAACAAGTGTCATCCCTTTGTCGATGGGTTTGACCAATCTTGTGAAATTAATGAACAATGCATGTTCCATCTGGGACATGCCAAATGTAATGCTAATAGGGGAGTTTGTCGGTGTGACTCTGGGTATATTTCCAATGATGATGGGACAGAGTGTATTTCCGAGTTTTAATTAATTAATTGACAGAAATGAACGTTTCATGTTAATTTCGTGCTAATCAAGATCATAATTGCATAGGTAAATTGTAAAGTAATGAGCTATAGCAGCTAAGGTAGTTAGGTTATAGAATGATGCAGTCATAAAAATGTTAGGTGGTCCATAAAAACTATGCATGATAATTCGGATATTAGAATAAACATGAAGCTTTGCACACAAAATGGTTATTTTAAATTGAGCCAATGTTTTTATTGTTCATGATTTTTAATCACAGTTGGAGGAAGATGGTAAAAAAATGCATGAAAATCCCAACGAAATTTGGGAAAATACTTTTTACAATAGAAGATTAACCGAATCGTATATCAAAAGTGTTCTTTGGTAAAAGGATGGTATGGTGAGGTCCGATAAAGAGTGGTTTGTTTATCCGATGACAACGGGTGCCCGGGCATAAGCTGGATAAGCACCATAGGCAGCAACTCCTGGATAAGCAGCTCGATAAGCGTATGGGCTTCCGATAACACCGGCCCGAGGATAGCCAGAGTAGGCCAAGTATTGGGCGCTGGCAGCGGCAACCATGATGGCAGCGACGAGGAGGATAGCGAACTGTTTCAGAAACAATACGTTTTTTTAATTAAAATCATGAAATATTTTCAGAAATTTTGAAACTGTAGATGATTCTTTTTATTTGATGGAGATTACTTACCAACTTGAACATGTTGAAGGAGTTTTGGAGTAGCTTAAAAGCTTAAGATTTGGGATAAGTTTGGAGAATGTGTTGTAATTGCAAGACAACTAGAATTTGATACTCTTTCCAACTCTGGACATGCTATTTATATACCATTATTTTCAAAGTAAAAAGTATTCCAACCTTTTTTGCACCCTTCTTTTGGAATCCTTACTCAAGTATAAGGTGGTATCATTTTAGTATTGAGTGTAACCTATACGCTTCCATAAACTATTTCAATTAAGTCCGTGTTTCATTAGTAAAAACGTGCATCTTTTTTTAGAAGATGACGATTAGGATGAAATAAACTTTATTGTAGTCCCATTTGTAGTTACTTTAATGAGAATCCGCCCATCCTTCTTGCACAAATCCTATCGTCAATTTATAAAAGCACAAGCAAAAACTAAATTCTTGGCAGTCATAACAAATTCATTCAGCATTCAACAATACTAAGTAGAACTATAGTAGTAATCTGACCCAACTGCCTTACTAACTATAGCCCCATGAGGTCCGCTTGAAATTGTATAAATAATTGATC
Organism: Hydroisotoma schaefferi; assembly: GCA_034682405.1. Taxonomy (NCBI): domain Eukaryota; kingdom Metazoa; phylum Arthropoda; class Collembola; order Entomobryomorpha; family Isotomidae; genus Hydroisotoma; species Hydroisotoma schaefferi. The sequence goes on along the minus strand of JAQFZX010001122.1, from coordinate 15,236 downwards.
TCCAGAGTAGGATCGACTGGCGAAGTTGTTTTTTATCCAATTCAGCTTGTCATTGTCTCCATGTGAGGAAGGTTAAGACTTGATGACATCTGACCTTTACAGACAGCGTATCCATGCTTAAAATGTTGCGACGTTGTTCTTAAAACCCACAGGTTTAACCATAAAATGGTGTTATATTGTAGTACAAAAGTTGTGAATCAATCAGAATACACTTCCTTATAGTGTCAATTCGTTGCAATAAAGTTTAATAGAGCCCTTGGTATAAAGTGCACATGCATTTTTTCTATCTGTTGCTCAATAACTCGTGCATTTGCAACCTAAAAATGTTCTTTAATTATTGATAGTTAGTTTACAACTTGCAATAAGTAAGCAAACAAAGCAGTATAATCTTTCAGTACTAAACTCACTTGAGAGTTATTAGTATTTCCATCAGCGAGATTTCTTTGTTCTTTGTGGGTAAGATATTAATCTCTCATGTTTGCGAATCGTGAATTAGGCAGAAGCTAACCTAGCCAAGCTAAACTTGCTACTTTTTTTACCTTTCCTTTCAACACTAAGTCGAGCTTTAGCTACTATTGCAAAAAAAAATTCAAGGCAAAAAATGCATCGCCAATCTCCTCCAGACTGAACCGCATTATCTCACTGCCTGAATAGTATAGCTGATAATAATAATAATACATGGCTAAGTAACTAATTTAAAGCATAAAGAATAATGGCTCAAGTTTAGCAAGCTTCAACAATAGAAGTATTCCTATAGGATTTAGTACTTATTCCCTATTTATTGTTGAGCTACCTACCTAATAGCATTGTTGGTGCTATCTCGATTTTAGATCTCTCTGTGTCACGATCAAGGTCGGACTTTGGGGATTTTTAGTTACATAATTTGTTGTATGCAGGCAGGGCTTATCATTCTACATCTTTTGCGGAAAAATTGGCTCGTGGCTATAAGGTATAAAGAATATAAAGATAGGAGTACAGATTTGGATTATAGTAGGTAAAAAGGTAGATAACTTAAATCCTAACAAGAGTTTACTTAGGTTTCCCTGTACAAATTAGCGATGCTGTAGTAAAGGTTGTAGCCTAACGAATTCTTTGTTAGCAGTAAATAAAAATAAACCGAGATTGCTTTATGCCTTGTCTTTGCTGTTTTTTACGGAATGTAATCACTTTCAGAATGCAAAATGATGGTATTATATAGTGTTATATTATTTATAATTCATTAGCACCAAATTTAGCATGTTCTCTGCAACCCAAAGCGATATGAGCTTAGCCGATTATTTATCAGGGTTTTTATTGCATATTCATACAAATACATCGTAAAACTAACTAACCCACGCAATCCCTTTTACTAGGAACTCGATGAGTTTACATAAATAAAGTACCTAACTCCATGCAAATTCCAGGTTTAACTTATAGTTACTCCAGGTTTTTGTTCAGTTTGGATAAACCTAAAGTATAAACGAGTAGAAAAATACTCGAAAGCTTAAATCAGTTTCTTCAAAAACTCTATAAAGAAAGAATGGAATTAAGAAGGGAGGACCGAGTCTTATTCTTTTGTGAACTTGAATGAATTACATTCTGGAAAAAAAGTTACTTGATTGACAATCAATTCGTTTATTGTGTTTTTTACAAAGTTAATTTATTTTTTAACTCCTAAGCATCCCTGCACCCTATCTGTGTATGATTTTAGGCCTGTCTCTCAATAAACTACTTTATTAGTCACGAAGCTCGACAACTACTGAGTGCAAGTTGATAAACAGATAGATAAATTAACTAAAAATGGCAAAGTTGGCTCATCATTCCATCAAGTGCAAGGTGTTCTTTGTTCTAAGCATTTCCTTGTGTTTAATCAAAGTCAAAGTCAAAGCTCAAATAGTTTTTCCCTCTGATCTTAATGACAATGGTGGGGTTCATACGCAGAATGCTAATGTAGTATCAAGTGGGGGTGGTCGTCCACCTAGTACTGGTAGTAGTAGTAGTAGTATTAATAGCAGTAAGGATAATAAGGAACCTGAAGCCAAGGCAATTGGAGGAGATGATGGAGACTATTACTATGTCGAAGAGGAGGTTGTAGATGCTGCCGATGTTAGTGAGCAACTTTTAATACAGATTCAATGCATAGAAAGCTTAGCTGGAATAAAATGAAATGGTTCATATCTCTTAAATTTACTGACAAATTCTTAAAATTCTTAAAATTAATTTACAAAAGTTGGCAATAATCCCAAACGAGCCCATAGGTTGGACCGTAGCATCTAAATCCACTAAGAATGCTCTTGTACTCTACAATATTCTTGCAAATCCAATCCGCCCTTTCGTCACAATTAAGATATTGGGTAAAGCAGCCGTTTCTGTTGCAATGCTCACCCCCTACGGTCACCGTCTTTACATTGTCCAACAAAGTTTTGAACGTCTCTTCAGGCAGATAATTAATTCCTCGGTTATCTCCCAGTCGAACAGTTACGGACTTATCAAGGCCGTCAAAAGCATTTGCATCTATTCCGTCAGAAGTCAAATTATTATATTCTAGGCTAATGCTACTCAAGCTTGGTAATTTGGCAAATGCGTTGCTTCCAATTGAAGTAATAGAATTGGAAACTATGTCAATCTTGGTTAGGACTGGAAGGAAGCCCAATGCGTTGTCTGGAATCCCTCGAAGTTGACTTCTGATTTGTAGATTCTGGAGCTTCGGGAATCGGTTGACGAGGTCGAAAACATCTCGCTCGTTGTTTGTAGTGTTTGGGGGAAGGTAATTGTAGCTGATTATGATGTCCGTGGTGGTGGAAGTAGAGGCGTTGAATGCATCGGGGGATATCGTCTCCAGGTCTTTGTTGCTTCCAATGGTTATCTTGAGGAATTTGAGGGAGTTTACTGTAAGGGCTGGGAGGTCGGTTATGATGGTATTCGTAATTGATAAGGAGTCGAAGACAACATCCGGACCAACTAGAGGACCTACTCGGTCAAAAACTGCTTTGATGTCGAAGGGGAACTTCATTCCGATGCACTCGATAGACTTTGTTGCTTCTAGGCAGAGACATGGAGCCATGTCTATCGCTGGGGGACAGATATTTTGGCCGGAAACGGAGCAGCAGAGCAGCGTTAGCAGCAGCGCTGCCAGGAGATTATTTTGATGAGCCATTTTTTAATGCAATTTCCAGCTTGAGTTGAGCAGGAATATGTGGGCTTTGGGTTGAGCTTTATAGTCCGTTTATTTTGGTTCAAGTGCTTGGAATAATTGGTTTCAATTACCGTAAAGTCGACAAGTTTAGGGTAATAAGATTGGTATGATTGCTTTTGATAAGCGGAGTGTACAAATGCAGATCATCGTCTGTACTTTTACGCTAATTATTACTGAAGATATGGAATGGCAAATGACGCGTTTCATTGAGTTTAGACCGACCAGAGTTCAAGTATTCTTTAGCGTATGCAAAGTTAAGTAGATTCAAGTTTACAAATGTCAATCTTGATTGAATTGACATTATGAACCTTTCGAACTCACGATCGATGATAACATGTTTAATTTTAAACTGTAATGTAGTTTGCACATAGTTTGTCCGATAACCTGTCCCCAGATAATTTGGCTAATGATTGTTTGCAATAAATACAAACTAATTGATTTATATTGATAAAAAAAAAATGTAAATGTCTCTATAAGATTGGGCTTCATGTAATATTAAAGCTTCAGCATTTAGTAGGAATGATAATTCTATATTTGTTTAATTATTTCCAGTATTACGATGAATTATTGATGGGCTATAATAATCCCGAGTTCGAGAAGCGTAAACGCCAACAAGGCTGCCTCTGTTTGAAGAACCTCCAAGATCCTCACTGCGGTTCTGACTTTAACATTTACGACAACGGATGCTTCTTTGAATGTGCTCAGAAACGGAATCCACGTCTGTTATTAATCCATTTTTTACATTAATTCCATTTGGAGCAAGTTTTATGAAATATTTTCCTATAATTTAAAAACAACTTATTTTACAGGGCTAACTTTGAGGTCGTGGGGACCTTGTTTTTAGAGCTGGAGGAATATGTTTCTCAACTCAACGCTTACCAATTATTTTTTAATCTGCGAGATATTTATTCAACGAAACGAAGCTGACGCGTTTTAAAGAGTTAAAATGGAAGGTATGGACCTGAAAAATATGTCTGGGGACCAAGGGGTCTCAAGGGGAAACAGCCCATTTGAATTTGAAACCTTTTTTTAAAGTGTAAAGTGAAGCTAACCCCATTTTTCTGGATGGTCATAATATAAAATCGGTTCGAAATGGAAGCACGTCAACTTTGAGACTTACTCCTCCTATCTAATCAGAACTGTAGGGCCCTTGAGGCTCAAAACCAGCGACTCCAACACAAGTACATTGAATATTCTACACTCATCCATCCGCTAGTCTTTGAGTAAATAAATTTCAAATGTTGTATTTGTATTACCATTTTTCAGTATTTTATTCACAATTTTTTCAATCGCAGACATTTTAAAAATTCTTTACTTATAAGTATGGCAATTGGTTTCTATCTTTGAGCGTTATTTCTTTGTACATGTCTCCTGAACTTAAATGACATGGAAGTACCGTCAACAGTCAGGACTACTTAATGATTTATTGTCCCCTTATCATATAAGATAAGCTCATCAGTTAAATCCAATTAAAAAACCACAGACAACAATAAAAACAAACCACAATATTTGTCAAAAAGTTAAAAAGTTTCCAAAACGGTTCCTTTCCTCGTCTAAATCTGTAGCTTCTTGTTACAATTGACTTTTCCCCCAATGCAATATCCCCCTCTGGAATAGCCGTGTGCTCGACAACAGTCATTAATTTGATCTCAGGTCGATTACAGACTTCATCACACTGATAAACTCGCTCCCCCTCAGGTTCTAAACATTTATATGGAGATTATTATAAAAACATGCACACATTTCCAAAGTTTTACTTCATAATCTCTTATTCTTGTACACAAGCTTCAGTACAATCGTTACTAACCTTTAATATCGCATTTGACTTCTTCTGATTTATCATTGCAACCTTTCAGTACATTGCAAAAATTCCCATCATTGCAGATAAAATATTTACACCTCTCCTGGAAAATTAGCATATAAACCTTAACACACAGCCCATTCCCACGGATAAATTACACATTATTTTAGGTTTTTGGACCAGCAGGCACACCCACAGTCACAGTATCTTCTAACTGTCTTTGACCAAATTACCTCATGATTTGGATAGTAAATACACTTATCCTCGTCACTTCCCCTAGAGCAGTCCTTGTTCCTGTCACAGAGTAACTTTCTACTTATGCAGCGATTGTCCTCTTGACAGTAAAAGGAATCACCCCCGCATTTATTCTTCTCTCTGCATAAATAATTAATGACCCTCGTCCATTCACTTATCGCTATAGTTGACCTTTATCTGTATTTGACTCTAATTAACCGTTAAAATATTTCTCACGTGTTGATATTAGCCCGTATCCAATTTGCATACCGTGAAACCTCTGTATAAACTCCAGGAAACTCTTTTTGTCCACATCCTTCTCCAAAAGAGACGATCCCACAAAGAATCGTGTTATTATTACACATTAAAGGACCCCCTGAATCTCCTATTTAATCATTCCCAACCATTTTTTACACTAATGATTAAATTGTTTGTGCTGATAATCCAAAACTGGACAAATTAACTTTAATATCATGAGACATATAAGAATGGCACCTCTACAAAAATCCTTGCCCGTTTCCCCACCTCCGGCACACAACATTGCAGAAGTTATGGTTTCTTCGATTGATTTATACATTAATGAACAGTTATCATTAGAAACGATTGGTAGTTCTACCGTTCTTAATTTAGGAGCTGCATATCCTTCTTCCAACAGTCCCCATCCACTTACTCGAGCTGATCCTAATTTATTTACCGAGTAGTTTGATTAATTAGTCTAAACCCCGTTTTAATAAAAAATCATGAACCTTTTAACCTTTCCATTCCTGAATCCCTGTAGGTAAATTGACGCTGCTGACATAATCATTAAAAACCAAACTTTGGTTCAAGTTTAACAAAGCAATGTCATATCCCTCTTTGGCATAACCCGGTTCATATTTCTCATGGATGATGATCTTAAGGATGGACCGTCCCTGTTCCGATCCAGATGACCTCCGATAAATGCCCCCTGCCGTTATCCTGATCCAGTGTGGGTCACTTTTGTATTTCTCTACACAATGGGCGGCTCGGCGGCTGTAAGTATCCACAGAGCATTTATGATGATTCCACCACAGAATAAGTGATCATTTTTCATACGACGAATCCCAACAATGTAAGGGATTTCTTTAGGTGTGGCTTCCGTCCCGAATAATATCTTTGGGGTAGCCCTAGAGCCTCTTTCTAATGAGGATTTTTAAAGGGTATTCATTTATTTTTACGGTTGATTCAGTTAACCGTATTTTATTCACCTGCAAAAGGGTGGAGAATAATGCCACTGCTATTTCCAAAAATATTACTACTTCCTACCGATACTTCCATCGTTTCTGGATGTTTAGGAATGAATTAATTTAATTGGAGAAGGAGACAAATCCCGCACCATACTTATGCATAGGTCAAGTTATAATGAAGTAACCTTTGTAAAAATGTCATAGGTTGGATATATAAACTACAAGACTACTTTTTATCATCCCTCATGTTCCAAAACGGAATCAAGGCTGTAATTTTAGTAAGAATAGTAAGAGTTTCGCAATCATTAAATACCACCAAAAAATAAGAGTAATGATTCAGATTCAAGTGTCTTTGGAGTGAATGGCAGTATTTTCATTAATTTTAAGGGTTTTAACTATATAAGAAGCATATTGTCCTCTTGAACAGCAAATATACACCGTTTGAACTTTTCTCTGATTGATAATTCACTTAATTCAATATCCCAAATTACTTTACCATACCATAGAGTTCCTCTATTCAAAGAGCTGCTTGTATATAAAATCATATAAAGATTAAGCTATGCTAAAGATGAAAGTAATTCAATTGCATGGTCGATTTATAATTGGGCCAATTTATTCAAACGTTCAAATCCCATATTAACGTTTTAAACGGGTTATAAAAATGTACAAAATCGAATCGCATATCAAAAGGGTCCTTTGGTAAAAAAAAATACGGTCTGGTGAGGTCCGATAAAGAGTGGTTATATTATTAGGATGTTTATCCGATGACAACGGGTCCCCGGGCATAAGCACCATAGACTCCTGGATAAGCACCGTAGGCAGCAACTCCTGGATAACCAGCTCGATAAGCGTATGGACTTCCGATAACACCGGCCCGAGGATAGCCAGAGTAGGCCAAGTATTGGGCGCTGGCAGCGGCAACCATGATGGCAGCGACGAGGAGGATAGCGAACTGTTTCAGAAACAATACGTTTTTTTAATTAAAATCATGAAATATTTTCAGAAATTTTGAAACTGTAGATGATTCTTTTTATTTGATGGAGATTACTTACCAACTTGAACATGTTGAAGGAGTTTTGGAGTAGCTTAAAAGCTTAAGATTTGGGATAAGTTTGGAGAATGTGTTGTAGTAACTGATGAAAGATTGATACTCTCTCCAACTCCTGACCTGCTATTTATACCAATTATTTACTGGTTGAAAAAACTGTTTGCCAATCTTTTTTTGCAAAACCTTTGTCATAATAAACTTAAAGCGTCATGTCGTTCGTAGAAGGTCAAGGAAGAGATCATAACTTAGCGAGCTTGCCATAAGGAACTTACTTTTTTTTAGATTAAACTTGATTGGTATTGATACCTTTTAATCAGAGTCCGCCCATACAGCTCAATGTTGTGCCAAACTAGCCAAACCTTTCTAACTGTAGAATTTATTGCACATTATTCATGATTTTTTGCATCCATTCTTACTTTAGTTGGTTAAGGAGTCTTTGTAGTACGTTATCTAAGTTTCTAGGACTGAAATACTTCATAATTTATGAACGTTTTGTTCAGAATCAGAATAGCTCCAGGGACAGGGTTTATGAAATTCGGTTGTTGACACTTTAATTTAGAAGATTAAAAATACGGGTTTTTATGGAAGCTCAATTTAACATTTATTTATTCATTTAATATTAAAGCCCATGAAATGCTTAGATTGTTTTTACAGTAAAGGAAACGCTGTCTATAACTGAGTTAAATTCAGACCAATAATCAATACAGTTTTATTGTAGCATAAACTTCATTACTCTTAGGAGAAGTCATCAGCATTAAGATCAAGGAATGCATTAGGATTTGCAACACTTTGGACTAGAATCTCGAACACTTTGTGACCATAAGCGAACCCTTGGTATGGCACGTAACAAACTTCATGTTCGGAATCAACTTTGCCCACAAGAAGACTATTGGATTGTATGGCCCTTCCTATCAGAAGGGGCTCTCCCGTGTCGGAAGAACCCCCGGGTATCGCCAAGGCTAATGTATCCTTGTCTGTTGGCCAAGATACCCACTTGACGGCGGCGTAGGGTGCTACTAGAACCTAGCCCAATTTAATAAAATCACGTTAATACGGACTAAATCGTTGTAATTCCCAGGGAATAGGCCGCCCGCGTTAAGTAAGCCGCACGCTATCCTTTACATGTTAAACCGAGGTATCTCAAATGTTAAACATGCTTCAAAACATCATTTTTTTCATACATAATCCACGGCCTACTGTCAGGGAATTGGGGTGTATCATTGATTTCTGGAGAGTGACTTACCTCGTAGAATACTTTCTCATGTTGTCTCCTATAAAGGATGCAAGAATAATGGTTCAATTTATTGAGTTTGTTTCCAGCAATTTTTCTTAGAATTTAATTAATCTAACTATGCCTTCGAGAAAATAGGACCTTTTGTCCTACAAATTCGAAATTAACGGTAGGCAACTTGTGTCATATTATTTTTTAGACTTTGTCATTTTTTGTACTTTTTAAAGACTTTTTTTAAAAAAAGTGTCACTAACCCGAAAGTAGCAATAAAAGCTTTTTCCAGTGCACAATTAAGTTTTCCAGGAAAAAGACCCCCTTCATGATGAGCTCGGATAACATGGAGTTTTTTGCCGTCTTCGTGACCACCCTCAACGGCACCCGGAGGTCGGGCCCCATAAGTACAAGGGATCCAACGAATTGGCGAAGTTCCATGGTAGATTATCCTATTCAAAATATCCAAAACTTACAAAAGAGCCCTTTTTAGTTTTTACCATTTAAAATAAAATAGTTAAAGAAACCTACGTCTTGAGTTTCAAAAATCTCGTAGAAATCCATGGACTCGTGGAAAACCTTCGTTGTTGGAATACAAAGGGACTACTTGTTGAAAAATTTACCAATTTATAAACCTGTTGACCCAATGGATTCATAGGTACTTTCCTACTTGCCCTTATCTTCAGTAAACTATGTAATAGCTGGATAACCGTTACTCGGAATATGGATTTTTATGCAGGAGTATACAACAATCATTTTCTAGAACAAAGTAGCTGGGACGACTACTCCTTCACTACGATTACATTATATAAATACTTATTCCAAACCTAAAATTTACTTTGGACTTTAATGGAATCTAAAAAAGCCTCGGTTCAAAGTCTACTGACTTTAGAACAACTAAAGCTTGCCTGCAGCCTACTGCTCAGTTCAATTATCGTTAATTAGCAGTTAATTGCTAAAAACAAAGTATTACTGAACCTACGCGGAGTGACAAGTAAATAGATGTACAAGAATGATGTGCTAATTTAACGGATATATTATATATTAGCATGGCAAAAAACCTACTTTCTATCACATCACAATGTATGGAAACCTAAGTTAAAGCTTCCAGATCCAGATATTTTTTTGACGATGTCTATGGAATATTCCCGAATCCCAAAAGTTGAGATTGTGTCATTCTTTAGAGATTATTTCACTAAACATGGGATATTTGAGTCTGTCAACGTTACAGCTTTGTTATCTAAACCATAGGCGCAACCACGAGTGGGTACCAGTGGGTACAAAAACATTAAAGGATAGGGAGGACTTTGGGTGGGCGGAGCCTGTTTAACATGTAAAGGATAAGGCATTTCTAAAATTCTAGTGGGTACATGAAGAAACCAGTGGGTACAATGTACCCCTGTACCCACGCTGGTTGCGCCTATGATCTAACCTAAAGTAACCTAAGCTTACTTTAAGTTACAAACCCTTCAAAAGAGTGTGGTTAAGTCGCATGGCGAAGTAAGGGTTTCATTTAGCTGTCCAAAAATCCCATTGGAAGCTACAGGTAGGTTTTTATATGAAAGTTACAAAGAACAAAGCACATTTTATGCCTAGACACTAGGCAGGCATGTATTTAACTTATTGTTGCTTATGAAAACTCCATCCTGTCTTTCGATTTACTGCTAATTTAATTTATTAACATAACTGCTTCTATTATTTATGCATTTAAAATGTTAAGGATCCGCATTTAACAGTTTTACTTTAGGATTTGTTTTCCTAAATGTTACAAGGTTTATAATGTTATCTGCAGTGAAATTGATGGATCAGTCCCTCCCAAGTCTACCTTTCTCAGTTACATTCTTCCATTATAGGTTCTTATGGATCAACAAGATCCTTTTCATAAACTTTATGCCTCAAAAACCTTGAAAACCTGAACAATTCACAATTGGTGACAATTTCTTTTTAGAAAGTTGACCCTTTATTAACATCAATGTTTTACCAGTATTACTTCATACAACTTTGCATAGCTGAGTGAGATTTTTTTGTTACGTTGAGCTTCTTTCTAAAGTAAGTTATGATGATGATTGAGAACATTTCCATTTATCCAGTACCCATCTCCCTTGAATAAAGGTTATCCTCTTGACCTAGAGACGACATTCTTGACCTATTTACTACCTGTTTTGCCTGTTTACAAGTACCTGAGGCTGATGATGCTGAGAGAAGTTATAGTTGTAGCTAAAGAGCGTATAAAAGGCCAAGTTCAAGGGCTCCATCCACTCCAGTTTCCATTTCTTCAAGTTAGATTTACTGCTGGATTTTTTTAAGAATAAGACCTTCCATTCAGAAATTCGCTTGCTTATCCTGGTAATAAAGCAAAGGTTAACAGAAAGGATGAAGATTTTTCAAACTTTTACAGTTTTTGCCTTATTGGTCAGCATTCATAAGGGATACGGGGCTTCCTTAGGGATCGGTGATGACGACGATGATCGTAAGTATTTTTAATAATTTATATAATCTACTTAGTTTGATCCCATGCATTTAACGATAGAGAATTTAAGAAAGTAAATCGGACATGATTCCAGGTAATATTGGCGAATGCTCCGAACTGGTTGAAGACTGGGACTATCCTCACCATGAAATAGGAGCGCTTGAGGCCTACGTTGATATAAATGCCACAACCTTTGAACCGGGTACATACATCAAGGTCACGAATAGAGCTGATGGCCGATCCATCGTTGTCCAGGTCAAAGGCAACCCCAAGATTGCTGGAAGACTTGCCGAACTCTCTTCTACAGCACTTGAACAAATTGTCAATCCTGGAGAGAGACTAATTTCCGATTGCCACTTGGACTTTCAAGCAATAGGGCAACTTACCGATCAAATTGGATATGCAAATGTATACGGTAGCGGGTATCAAGAATCCCAGCAGGTGGAAGGGTACGGAAGACCATATAATGACCAACTTGGGGTACAACAGTACCAGCAGAGTACAGGAGTACTCTATAACCCGCAGGGGGGACAGCAGTTACAAGCGTCTGAGGTCATGTATAACCCACAGGGAGGACTGCATCAAGGAGTGGAGGGTCAGTCCCAACTTGGGGAACAAGAACTCCATAAAACTCAGAGAGAACACGATCAAGGAGTACTTTGGGGTCAACAGGACCAAGAGCTGGGAGTAGTACCCAACCCACAGGGGGGACTGTACCAACAGCAAGTAATGCATGGTGGCAAGTATCCAGGACTCGCCATGGAGGGGGGACTGTATCCAGGGCTAGGAGTACAGGGGATACAGAACCAGGGGGCACAGAATCAAGGGATAGAAGCTGGGGGATTGCAGGAAGGGCTAGGAATAGCCTGTATCACAGAAGAGGAACAAGAACTAACAGAGTTAGGACTAGGAGGACCCGATGTCGATAACATATTTGGGGAACAGGATGAAGACCTAGGAATGGGGAAGGAACCGGGTTGCGATGGAGGTGGAGGAGGGGGTGGTGGTGACTTTGGCGGTGGCGGCGTAGGTGGGGGCGGTTTGGATATTGGGGGTGAAGGAGGGGCCGGTGGGGGTATTGGTGGTGAAGGAGGGGCCGGTTGGGGTACTGGTGGTGAAGTAGGGGCCGGATGGGGTACTGGTGGTGAAGTAGGGGCCGGATGGGGTACTGGTGGTGAAGGAGGGGCCGGTGGGGGCAGTTACATTGATACAAAGGATGTTAGTCCGCAACAGCAAGCGCAGGCAACCACGGAGCAGCTACCACAAACCCCTTCCGAACACGGGCAACAGATTCAAGTTGACGACACCATTTTGTACCAGGAAAGTCCAACTGGACAGAAAAATATTGTTGTTGTAGACTAACATCCTTAATTTTGTTTAACGAAATACTTAAAAACTGCTGCTGTCTCTAATTAACTTCATATGCGATTTTGATACTATTTTATTTTTACTTATATGCAGTTCAAAATAACTAAATACTTGTTCTCTTAAACCTAATAAATCTGTCCATTTTGTTCAAAATAGTAAGGTATATGAATGCTTTCTTACTTTAATTCCGCATATCCTGTACCTTAAATCATAAAACTAAGTAAACATGACTAAAAGGAGGATTCTAATTAATTATGCCGATCTGTTCATAAAGCATACTCTTCATTCCCCAATCCCCCATCATACAAACAAGCAAATAATTAAGTTATATTATTTCTCCTACCCCTAACTAAAATTACAGCATGTTTATTTAACTAATGCCATGTTCAGCAACAGGTAATTAACTGCAACATAAGTAGCTATCCTGCAAGTTAGGCCCTGCATACAGTATAAGTTGAAAAATTAGCATGCAGATGCAGTAATGAAGTACACAAAGTTACAGTTTGTTGGTATATCGTCAACTTGCTTTTACTTAAACTCCAGCAACAAACTCCTGACCTTTATTCATCTATAAATCTATTGTTCGTACGATAGAAAGTTGTCTCAACGAAATCTGAAAAGGGTTCCAAGCTATCCGCCTTCCGCTCTCCAACTACCTTCATCAGCATCGATCATGTTGTTTCAGTATTCATATCATCAAATCTAGCTCACTAACTGAGTGGGCTGTTGCCTTTCCAGCTAAGCTGACCTTGACCTTCTATTTTTTATTCAATACAGACCGATTCCATCTTGAGCACGCAGGGTATCCTTTTAATACGAAATAAATAGACCCTTTGCCTTTGCCTTGACCCAGTTCCCGTATTTGCAGGTTGTTTCCTTAAAAGTTTCTAGGGATTCTCATAATATTGATAAAAGAAGAACGGCAAATGACAGGTTTATTATCGAGTATAAAAGGCCGAGTTTACAATGTTGTATTCTCCAGTTTCCATTTCATTTCACGGCAACTTGCCTACAGATCCTTAAGCTCGTGCTTAATTGAATGCTGAAAAGGATAGTCTTGGCAAACAGAAAGAATGAAGACTTTTCAAAGTTTCATAGTTCTTGCCATCTTAGCCAGCATACCTAGTGGCTACTCTACTTTCTTCGGGCTCTTCGGGAATGATAATGATGACCGTAAGTTCGCGTACACAAAATTGCATAATTAACCACAATAAAATGGTAAATTACAGATAATACACAATACATTTGATATTGATGCATTAAATTTAGGTTAAACAAATCTTTTCAGGTAATACTGGAGAGTGCTCCCAAATAGTAGAAGATTGGCAGCCCTATCTTCACCATCGAATAGGAGAACTGGAAGCCTACGTGGATATCGATGCCACACAATTTCAACCAGGAACATACATAAAGGTTACAAATAAGGCTAATGGACGATCGGTTGTAGTTCAGGTCAAGGGTCGGCCCAATATTGTTGGAAGACTTGCCGAACTATCTAGTAAAGCTTTTGAACAAATTGCCAATCCTGGAACGGGACTCATTTCTGATTGCCGTTTGGAGTTTCAATCTGTTGGTCGACTTGGAGGTCAGGTTGGAATTGGAGGCCAGGGGCTAGGAGTACCAGGGACAGTTCGACCAGAGGCCAAGAGTACCAGGGGGACAGGGACAGTTCGACCAGAGGCCAAGAGTACCAGGGGGACAGGGACAGTTCGACCAGAGGCCAAGAGTACCAGGGGGACAGGGACAGTTCGACCTGATTGGTGATGAATTTGATGGATTTGAATGAGGTTAAAAAATTAGTTTGTAAAAACTTTGACGAATAAATTGACTAAATATAAAAATAGAAGAGCCGCCCTCGAACGTAAAGCCGCATGCTTGAAAAACATCTTTTTATCATAGATAAACCGCGGCTGTAATGCGCGACTTTACGGTAGTAGTAGTAGTAGTAGTAGTAGTAGTAGTAGTAGTAGTAGTAGTAGTAGTAGTAGTAGCGGTATAAAGATGGATGAGTATTAATTAAAAGTGCTAAGGGATAGCACAATTTTTAAACATTTTGGACCGTATAGACTCGGTTTTTATTTACTTTCCGCGTGACCTGCTTACATTAAATTATGGTGACAGGAATTTATATTAAAAATAAAATAATAATAATAGGTGGACAAGAGGGTTAGGTGGTCTATCTTTAAGACCTTTTATAGGTTTTTCGACTGCATAATCATTGCAATCTGTTTAGGCAAATTAAGATAATAAAAAGTAGGCGTTTAAGATTTTGGATTTCCAAAATGGGGAAAGTGTGAGAAAGCCGCATCTCTTTCTACCTAATAGCATATCCCTCCCTAACCAACTAAACGTACTTGGGCAAAACATAAACTGTCTTAACCTCCCAAGTAAAAATAAAAGTATCTCAAGTTTCTTTATTTTTATTATTATTATTATTCAAATATCAACTAGTCCCATCTGGGTGAAGAGGGGGGGGGGAGTTGGGAGCCACTAAATTCCAACGACGAAATGAATTGTCAATAAATGGGAAATGATTAATATAAAATAGACTGACAATAATAACTGAAATAGGAATGAGCTCATGAACTCTCACTTCTCCTTTCTATTTCAGAAAATTACAGTAATTTATGCCATTGGAACAAGATGCATGGAATGGGGATATGAGTGGAAGTGGACCTATCTGTAGCCGACCTGGATGTGGAGAAGTAGCAGT